>PVIH01006543.1:42573-109995 GCA_004025045.1 Sigmodon hispidus
TTTTTTTTTTTTTTTTTTTTTTTTTTTTTTTTTTTTTTTTTTTTTTTTTTTTTTTTTTTTAGGATTCTTTAGGTTATTTTGAGTCTTATGCTGCTTCTATCTGAATTTTGGTTTAACATTATGTTTGTCCTATTTAGGTAATCATACTGTTGAGATTTCACAGGTACAGTTTTTCTGGCATGCCTAGAAGATACTCTTTGCAAGAGATATCCTAGTCTTCTGGATCTTCCATGTTTTTCCCCTTCTTCCACAATGTTCTCTGAGCCTTAAGTGTAAGAGTTGCATTGTAACTATATCAGTTGTGGTTGGTCTGTTGTTCTCCGCATTTTTACCAGTTGTGGGTTTTTGTAATAGTCTCTATCTATGGCAAAATAAAGCCTCTTTGATGAGGAGTAAGAGCTATATTTTTCTGTATGTACAGGGATAATTTGTCAGAATGCAGATAGAAAATTCAATTTTGTAGAGGCTATATTGAACCTATAGCTCTTCTGAGGTAGGATAACTGTTCTAATAATATTAATTTTTATAATTCTCAGACATGGGATGTATAATTATTTATTTGTTTAGTTTATTAGTTTCTGATTGTTTCTCATGTGTTGGTTGTTATTCTTAAGTATTTTATTTTCATGTTATTATAAAGGGGATTAGTTTCTGTTTTAGCTAGTTCATTGCTAGTACATAAATTTACAACTGATTTTTATGTTAATTTTGTATCCTGAAAATTTACATAATGAAATTTTTATTATTTATTTATTTACTATATGCATCTATGCATTTATTCTTTCACAGATTCTTTTACAGGCTTACCTGACCTGGTACTCACTATATAGCACACAGAGACCTTGGACTAGCACACAGAGACCTTGGACTCAAGGCAGTTATTCCTCCTCCAAGCTTCCAAGTGCTAGAATTATGGGCATTTCAATGGATTTGAATTCTTAGTTCCAACAATTCTGAGTACATTCATTATAGGTTTTTAACTTATCAAATCATGATAGCTGAAGACACGAATTTATTGTTTTTTGAATGCTTCTTATTACTAGTTCTTGCCTACATGATTTCAGTATAACTAAGTACTGCATAGAACAGAATTGATGAGACTAGGGATTCCTGTCTTATTTCTAGTTTTGGAGGAAAAGACTTAAATATGATGTTAATTAGGACTGGTCAAGATGAGCCTTTCTTATGTGGAAGCATATTTTTTTTTTTGCTATAACTAATTTATTCAATTTTTCAAATCATGAGCAAATTTATTAAGATTATCATATTATTTTTATTGCTAATGTATTTATTGAATTCACTGTCACATTTATTGAATTATATCAAGCCATTCTTGGATCCCAGGATTAAATACTAGTTAATTATGTTGTGTTAAGGTGGAAAAAAAATCTCACCAAATGAACTTTAGGGTGCAGGAATTTGAGAACAAGATATGCCACAAATGTAGGGGAAAGTAATGGATAAGAAAGAAAAAGAAATGTAATGGTTTATTCCCAATTAAAGAGGGCTAGTGGCAGGACTTTGAATCTGAGGCACAGAACCAGAGACTTAGAGCCAGGAAGATTAAAACGTAGGAGAAAGGACATGTACAAAGGAATTGGACTCAATATCAGCAGCAACTGGGATGAGTGGCTGCTTTGGAGGTAAAGAGAGAATGAGAGTATCCTTACAAAGGTAGTGAGGTAGTTGGAGATAATTATTAGAATGCTGGCTATTGCTTGCAGCTTGGTTTTATATAAATCAGACGATGTAATTTTAAGGTCAGATAGATTCAAGGAGCAAAGGAAGGACAAACATTGTGTATTAGGGGCACACTGATGTTGGTTTTACCTGAAGAAAAAATTTTTCATATTCTGTGGGGTTTTTTTATGTGTCAGGAAAACTACCATAATGGCTCCTATGATAGTTAATGCCTGTCCAATTTTACCAAGCATTACAACTGATTATAATAAGTGGAAGTCAAGTAATTTTTTCCCTGTATATCTTGATTCCTCATATGAAGTTTCACAGGCAGATGGAGACATATGGGATGACTTTGATGTATACACTGGAAGAGATATTAAAACTGAGTGAGAAGCAATTGGAACTCAGAGGCCTTCATGGCCTTCAGTGGTCACAGACATTATTTGCATAATTATATAACTGTGATGTCTGAAAAAGAAGACAGTATGTCACGCTTATATCTGCCCTGGAACCACTCAGCAAACCGCTTTGTAGATCTTATTGATCATATGTACCTTTTCTGAGTACTATGGGTCCTGTTAGTATTTCAGGATTACTTACTAGAATGGGGAAAATATAGAAATGAAAGTTATTATTCTGAATTACAATGTGGGTAAGTAGTATTAATGTAAACAAAATCTGCATGGCAAAATAGAACTAATCATTTTGTTTAACTCTTTATAACATTGCAGATGAGTTTCCACAAGTTAAAGCACACTTTTTGCTTTACCTGTTAATTTCCACGTATATACACAGACCTGCATATAGGTGAAATATAGATGGCTCTGAATAGTGCTTTTCAGAATCTGGATTTTAAATCTTGATCAATTTCAGCTTTTTATGGTCATAGAAAGTAGAATACTACTTTGATGAACATTAACTGGCAGTACTAGTTGTGAAAGTCCACAAAAAGAAACAATCAAATTTTTTTTTGCACTGCTAAGGTTGGAACCAGAGCTTGCCACATAGCAGATATATGCTCTATCATTGAGCTACATCCCTTGACCAAATCAGATTATCTTATGAGAGTCATCTTACTCCCAATATAGTGTTATGCCTTTAGGAAGGAGAAAATCCAGTGAAATAATTTTTGTCTCTTGTTTTTTTGTTTGTTTGTTTTTTGGTTAGGGGGGGTGAGATAGGGTTTCTCTGTGTAACAGCTCTGAGTGTCCTGGGACTTACCCTGTAGATCAGGCTAGCCTCAAACTCACAGTGATCCACCTGTCTCTGCCTCCTAAATGCTGGGATTAAAGGTGTGTGCCTCTACTACCTGGGTCTGAAAGGTTTTTTCCCCATGAAGTCCAGTGAAATAAAATTTTATAGAGAATTTAGTGGTTAGAATTGGATGAGTAGTACTATGAGTTTTTCTTTCACTCTGAAAGTACCATTGCTGGCATATAATATGTTCTCAATATATATATGCTGTATAATGAATTTTGTGCTTAACAGTCACTTTCAGAGTTTTGAAAAGATTACAGTGGTTGTTCAAGGTAGTGTGTCAGAACCACATTCCCAAAGTTCAAGACATTCTGTTCAGGACATGGAGTGCTCATTGAATAATGAATTTAGCTGTTAGTGACTAGGTGAATAAGTATCTGATGTCAGAGATTCCCCAAGATGACCCATAGGTTTGGTTATTTGTTAGACTCACAGGATAACATTTTATTGCTGGATACAAGTTATTGTAATGGCTTAGTGAAGTTAGATCTTAGGGGAAATAAAACACAGCTAGATTCTGGAGAACTCCCTGTACAGGCTTTGTGTGCTTCCTTTCCTTTATGAAGGATTATGCAAAGTACACTTTCCTCCAGCAGTGAAAATACAGCAACACATGTGAAATGTTTTCTACCATGGAAGCCTATTAGAAACTCAGCACCCCAGATTTTTATTAGTGGCTAATTACATAAATGCTCTGCCTAGTTCATACCGAAATGCCAGACTCCCAGAAGGAAGGCAGGTGTTCAGCATAAACCACATTGCTTGTGCAGCTCGTCAATTCCCAGTGTGCTACTCTAATCAGTTAACTGTTGGCTGGGAGTATTCCAAGAGCCAAGTTTTCAAGATGCCAGCCAACAGCCAACTTTATAAGCATGCCCTTCTAAGGATTGCAATCTCAGGTCTGCTGTATTAACTCTTTAATATGCACCATTCTTCCTCTGTCTTAGAACTTATATTGATGATAAGGTTGTTCCCAGATCAAATAATCACTCATGATAAGATTCTTCTGTTACATTCTAGATATTGTTTTGGCTCCAAGGTTACAGGAAAAAGAAACATTATAGTATTTTTAAAGGGAATCTACCTCACTTGGCATACATTGAGTTTTTCTAATATACTAAAGTATATGGTTGTTAGATCTATGAGGTTCATAACCTTATCTAAACCTTGAAAATTAGTTTCTTTTTGTCATATTGAGTACCTGCCTTTAACCATGCCACCTTTTTGGGAACTAGGAATATAGTGCATATATTTTAGAGAGGTAGCTGATATTTACTCACTGGCTCTTTTTAATTGTTTAACTTTTGAGACTATAAAATAGCACAACAATCAGTCATAGGATAAAACATTTCACAAAATAGAGTAAATCAAAAGAGAGTTATTTCAGATATACCTTCCTGAGTATGTGTATATTTTGATGTATGTCCGGACTACACATGGGGAAGATATGTTATGAGTTTGTTTTTTGTGTGTGTGCTCTCACAGAACTATATGATTCCCAATTTATTATGTAAGTAATTGAGTTGTTTCTTATTTGAAATGATAATTTTATTATGAGGGCACAAAAAAAAGAGAGGATTAGGAACAGAGAAGGAGTTGGCCGGAGTGAATGGTTAGATCTGGAAGCCAATACTAGAAAGTTGCAGTTCTGTAGCTCTTACCTCCTCTGGATGTTTATGGTGTGGTCTATTAGGAAAGGATGTTTAAGAAACTATCAGTAACAACCAGCAACTCCAGAATTCTCAACTTGCTTAATTATTTTGAGGAATACTATATAGATTTCTGAGTAATTTTTGAGACTTTCTGTTGCATGAATCCTAATTGATTCATCACCTAGCCAACTCAGGCTGAAAGGGATAGATCCTATATCCATGAATCCTTAGATTGAATAGGAGAAGAGAAGAGAAGGTAAGCACAGGCTGAAATGGAAGAGAGCCAAATCTATTCTCCTCCTACCTTATATTCCTTTCTCTGTCCAGCCATATCACTTTCTGTTTCAACTTTTCTAGTGCTGGGATTGAAGATGCATGCACATGGGTTAGGGTTAGGGTTAGGGTTAGGGTTAGGGTTAGGGTTAGGGTTAGGGTTAGGGTTAGGGTTAGGGTTTTTCCCTCACCTTTCCTTTTCCTAACCTCCCTTTCCAAGTACTGAAAGCAGAAGCATGGGATCCCAAGTGCTAGGATTAAAGGTTTATGTTACCACTGCTTGACCTCTTTTGGCTAACTCTGTGGCTGGCTCTGTCCTTTGACCTTCAGGCAAGTTTTATTTGGTACACTATATGAGGGAAAGCTATATAGAAAAATTTAAAATCAAAGAAATATTGAGCCTATTGATACCAATATACTCTACAGGGTAAAATCTCACTACAGATAACATATAGAGACTCAAACCCAAAACAATGTACAGGAAGCTAGATGAAGCCTTCCTTCTAGAATTAGTACTGTATATGACCATTAATATCATGACAAAAATTTCAAAAATATGTATATTAATCTTATAAATTTTGTTATAAAATTCATACCTTAAAAAGCTTTAAAGAGTCAAATTAAAACCAAGTGGTCATGAGATTAGTAGCAATAAAATATCCCTTAATTTTGTTTTTCTTCTGTCCCATATCAAGCGCCTCTTCTCATATGATACAAAGATTTTTCTTTTCTTTAACAAGCGTTCTTGTGTTTAGAGAAGAGAGCCACACTCCAACTCCAAAGCCAGCTTTAATTTGTAATTGAGTCAGGACCTCAACTTTTTTTAGAAGTAAAGAGACATAGATGTCAGGCAGTGAGATTTTCAATCATATTGCTCAACAAACAGCTCAAGGACTATTATTTCAGGCTCTTAAAATCAAATTCCTCAAGACTGATGGAGAGGCAGTACTTGCTATAATTGCTCTAAAATCAAGAGTGTGATTTACTTTTAACTTAGGTGTCAATTAGAGAGTCTCTTCCTTTGGAAATTTAGTTTAACATAGCTTGATTCCTTAATTTCACAACCTGTACATTCCCTGTAGTTTTTGTCTGTGTTCAATAATATTTTCATATATGCCTCTTTGCTATTGAGAGACTCAAAATAGATTTCAGTAGTTGCCTGAGACTAAGAATGAGCAAGAACAAAATTATAAGGAAGAATGGGAAATGGCCATTAATATGTGTGGAGTTACTAGGGGAGGGACAATGAGTATTCTAAAATTGATTGCTGTGCTGAGCAAGCTGCTTTGAATTTACAAAGTGACATTAAAATGGGCAAATAGTATGATGTATGAATTATATCCATATGAAGCTGTTACTTTTTAAGAAATAAGGGTATGTGTGGATTTCTTATTTTTTTTTCCCAATTTCTTGCCAGAAGAACTGCAGCAGTTTTCCTTGACCCCATCAATGGTTGAGAGTATCTACTTCCTCATATCCTCTGAATGTGTTGTCATATTGTTTTGCCAGTTTGATAGGTGCGAAATCATGTCTCTGTACACTTTTTTACTTTGCATTTTCAAAATTTTGAATGTATTTGAACATCTTTTCATGCTTGAAGGTAGGCTTTTGTGAATTATTGATTTATACCTTTCCCTAACTGTTGGGTTTTTGTTTTATTTTTTTCAGTTCTTAGAAGTGCTTCATATGTTAGGTATATCCATTAGTACCCATGCTTATCTATTGCACACCATTGTTTCTCTGCTCTGTAACTTTATTCACTTAAATACCATTTTCCCTTTACTATTAGAAATGGCTCAAATACTTATCATAGCATTATTTGAGTATAGTATAAATCTTTTAAATTTACCATCACAGTGCCATGCTTTTACATGGATGTTCTTATGGCACTCTACCAGTATCAGGAGAATGGAGGTTGGTGAAATAGCCAGAGGCACTATCCTAGTAGATTTAGAAAGTCTTTGCTTTTAAGACTCTGCTATGAATTTTTCTTCATATCTCTTACACTCCAAACAGAAGAACCCAGTTTTACAATCTTTTTAACAACCCTCCAATGCTAAAAATTGGCCAAATCACCCTCTTGAGATAGTAAGACTTCATGGTTGATAGTCACTTTTTACAAGGCAGTGAAGGGATGTTTCCTTCACTATAGATTCTGTTTCCTGGACTATAGATCAGATTAAGAAAGAAAAGCTATATACTTTTGTTTTTATAGATTTTCTCTGCTCTACTGTCAAGTTCTTTCTGGAATCCTCATTAATTTTCCTTTTGGAATGAGCCTACATTATTATTATTTTTTTGGCTGGCCTTTGACTGCCTGTAGCTGCCTTCTTCTTGACAGTTTGGAAGTTTCTTTAAAAACTAAACATGCAATTACTGTATGCTGTGCTTTGAACCTCTATCAAAAACTCATGTTGAAATTTAATTGTCATTCTAACAGTGTTGAAAGGTATGACCTTTACAAGCTGATTAGGCCAAGAGACTCTGTTCTAGTGAATGGAATTATGCCATCATCACAGGACTAGGTTAGTTATTGAAGAAGAGAGTTCCAGATTTTTATAAAATAGTATTAGCACAGCCTGCTTTTTTCTCTGTTTGTTTTTTACATGATTCTTATTATTCTAACATGTTAGGAAGGCACAAAGGTCTTCACATGATATGAGTACTATGCTTTTGAATGTCTCTGTCTTTAGAGCCATGTGCCAAGTAAATTCCCATTCATCCTATGTTATCAGTATTATGTTTTTCTTTTATAGTAACAGAAAATGGATTAAGACATCATAGGACACAGAAATTTAATTTTTGGACATTTATATCAAACAAATGACAATGTTTGCTCCAACATTAAATTGTACATGAAAGTTCATAGTGATTTTTTTCATGGTAATTAAAAGGTAACAAGAATGTAAAAATTCTTCAATAAATTAGTGCCTAAGCAAAGTATAGTGCATGCATACTATAGAATACTATTCAGCAATAAATATGGATGTACTATAGATATAAGTAATTGAACAATTCCAAAAGGCATTGTGATGTATTTTTTTAAGCTAGTCTTGAAATATTGGGTAGAGTATTATTCTATTTGTGTGTCCTTCTAAAAAGGACAAAAGTGGGAAGTGAACAGATGGCTTAGTGGTTAAGAGCTTATAATGCCCAGGGCATGGTGAGTTGTGGAGAAGAGAGAATGAACTGATGTGTTAGGAGGGGGAAGAGACCTTGAATAAGGATATACAGGATAGAAAGTGTGACTTCTTTGTTCATAATAATATTAATAAAAAAAGAACTTATAATGCTCTTCAAGAGGACCTGAGTTGAGTTGCTGCACCTTTATCAGATGGCTCATAATCACCTGTAATTCTTGCCCCTGGAGATCCAAAGTTCTCTTCTGGATCTGGAGGATATCCATCCACATGTACATAATTCCCATCTACAAATGCACATAATTTAAAAATAATAAATAACATTTTATAATATAAAATTAAAGAATTAAAAAACATAGCAGTGGTTACTAGAGCTAAAGGGTAGTGATTAAAATGCAAATTGCATAAAAATATAACACATTAGACCTTTGGATAAATTTGTCAGCAAATACTCTAGCTTGTGTCATAATGGAAGTTCTGGAATACAGACTCTGGAGCAGAATGACAGACTAGCTATGTAAAAGTTTTCAGACCTGTAGCCTCCTGAGAATTCTGCTAATGCTGGCTATGTGACAGATTCCCACAGTACTAATAATTGACACACATGGACTGCTTATCTTATAGTAGGCCCCATTTTAATATGCTTTGTATGCACTATTTGTCTAGTGTCAAAAACCTCTCAGATTGTAGGATTATTTTTTGAGGTACAAAAACTAAAACATGGACTTGCTTGCATTTATACATAGATATCTGGGTACTCAAATCTTAGGCAGCTATCTTCATGGCCCAAGCTCATCAATGTTATATTATACAACCTCATGAGAAGCCATGGCTCCTTGAATGCAAGTGAGTAAAAATAAACATCTTCTAGTAGATTTCTGTGATTTGACTAATTCTCTTCATTTTTTTTGTCTTTTCTGTGTTACCTACAGCTATTATTATTGTTACTTTTAATTTTTAATTCCATGGCTATGGTTGAATACCATCTTGTTACCATGTCCTTTACAGCCAATTGGATGCAAATATCTTCCTAGTAGGCCTCATGTCTCATTGCAAGTATCTTGTGACCCCTTTAGTAACTCTTTCTTAGTTTATTTTAATATAGAACTCTGTGCTTATTTATTTCATAGTTAGATAATGAGCAGGACGAATGGATTACTCAACTAAACTAAGACTTTCCTTATCAATTAGGGTTAGTTCATAGATGTGAGGAGAATGGAAGAATGGTTAAGACTCAGGCACATACCAGGAATCTCAGAGGAAATAGGTAGTTTTGGTGAATGAAAGCTATATGTGTTAATAGTGAACTACCTCCCCCAAAAAAGAAAAGAAAAAGAAAGAAGAAAAATAATAGCCAATCCCCCAAATCTACCTTATTGCTAATTTTGTAAAATGTCAAGGGACATAGTGAGACCCATTAATTTACCTATTGTCTAGAGATGCCTTTTTGTTATGACAAACATTAAATAGCTATGATTGACACTATAGCCTGAAGTCTGTGGTATCTGTTGTTTGAGCACTTTATAGAAAAAATTTGACCAACCTTTGGTACATGAAATGGAGCATCTCTCATAACTGGAGATTTCTGTGCCTGTAAATGCACAGTTTAAATCTGTTCTGTTTTATATGGAGACATTGAAAAGCACCAGGAAGAATCTAGATGTGAATGCCAGTGAGGAAGTTATCAAAATGACATGGTAGAGGTCTTGGTACAAAAATAATAAATAAGTGAGAGAAGCTTTCAGAGACAACAGTAGACATAAGCTATCAAGGAACAGCGGAGGGTGGGTGTTTTGTGCCTGTGCATGCTAAAAAGAAAGTGTGTGCATTCTAAACAGCTAGTAGGACAAAAGAGTACAGAGAACCTAAAATCTGTTAGAGATATATTTAATATATAGATTTTTTGTGAGTTCACAATAAAAGACAGAAGGGAGGGGGATGAAGGGGATAGGCAAAGACCATTTTGTGAGAGGGAGACAGGGTAATGCATTTTAATTCATGGCTTCTATGGAAGTCTTTAGGGAAGGTAAGAATTGAGCATTCTTTGTAGAAGACCATGACTTTAGGCTAGAGGCTTCAGTTGGGATCTTGAATACATTAAGAAAAAAGTTTTAAAGCTAAGCTTCTTGAGCTTAAATCAAGCTCTACCACCTAGATATTTAGAAATGCTATTTCTCTGAGCTTCAATTTCATTATATGTAAGATGGAGACATAATAATAATTTGTTGTAGTTAAATGTGTTAATTATGTAAAGGCCTTAGAACAGTGTGTGGGAGTTAGTAATGAATCTTTACAGAGAAATGCTAGGAGACTGGGCAAACTTATCTATAAATAGTTTCTGTAGGTATATTAAAGATGGAAAGTAGAGTTTCAGAGTCTGTTGTAGTTGGAACACATACTGTAGACACCACTTCTGTGCTAGAAAACAGTCAAGAGTCAGACTTTGGTAGCCTTTATCTTTTAAATCAAAACTTATTTTTTTAAAGTTTATGTTAGAAGAGAAATTGAACAAGTAATTTTTTCTTCTAAAGCACAGAAGACTTCCTGGCTCAACATATACTAAACATGTAGTCACTAAATAAATTTATTAAGCAAGCAAATAATATTTGGGATATTTGACTATTATAAAGTTCATATTTATGTACTAGACAGGTGACTTTCTCTGGAGATGATGAAACTTTGAAGATGAGTTGGGGGACAGAGTGACTGCTGGTGTGTCAGTCACTTGAGAGAATGTGAGGAGGTTAAATGAGGCATGATCAAGGAATGTGAAAGCTGTGAATGGAGGACTGTTCTAGAAACTTTTCCAAAACTTCTGGCTCTGGATTTTGTAGTGTTTAACTGTACTGCTTCTGATCACCACAATAGGGATCTTCAAACAAAAAGCCAAAGACCATTTGAACAAAGGTGGTATCTCGTACACATAATCAGAAAAGGACCTAAGCTTTCTCAAGGGAGGTTATTGACATCAAGGTATTATTTAATACTTCAAATGTTACTTAACCAGGTGAGTCTGAAGCACAAATAGAATTACAGATTCTGATCTGGACATATTAGAGCAGTTCAGGGAGCTTTCTCTTCCCAATGAGAGGGAGTGACCAGAACCACACCTAAAAGAGAGAGCCTCAGGAAATTGACTTTACTCTCAGTAATAGACATTTCAAATAGAAAGAAGTGCAGAAAAGAAGACAAAAGTTGCATCAGCTATATCAGAGGGAAGATAAGCATAAAAAAACCCTTTGTTTTCTACATTAGATTAGAGCAGCTGCAAAATGCCAATGGGGGGAAAAAAGAGTTGGTGGTTTGCTGACCCCAGACCCTTGGTGAACTACACACTCATGAAACTCAGACTATGTGTCACAAAAGCATATGCTGAAATATATCCAGAAGAATGCAGGGAATAAACTGTACCATAATTTTACAGTATTTATCAAGGTAGGAACTTGGTAGCAGACAGAGTCTACAGGGGACCAGGGGCACAGTTTCAAAGTTATATGCTGGGCATGGAAAGAACCACGCAGGGGCAGGTTCAGCATTTACAATCAGACTTGTAAAGGACCTTACAGAGATATGATCAGCTCATTTAACTCAACCTATGAAAGTAGTAATCATTGAACGGACCAGCATTTTGTAATCCTACTTGGCAAAAGACTGCCTAGAGGTTTGGAAGGCATCTGGGTGTATGGGTCTGGGGAGGAATACTGAAGGTTGGGATTAGTACCAACAAACAGGAAAGACTTACTCAGATTCTAAACTACATTCACCTCTTTCACATTTACTCTTTCTCTGTTCAATATTCAATGTCAGCTTGTACAGACAGCTCTGTCCTACTCTGTTGTTATCTCCTCTTTCTTACCTGTTCTCTCTCTCCCATCTTCCCTTTCTTCTCTTATCTATTTTTGCTATAATTTTTATTTTTCTTTACAAGGAAGGTACCAAAGAATAGAGGTTGGCCTGATTTGTAGAACTTCTATATATGTACCTCGTGAGAGCTGGAACTGTTTCTGATTGTCTGAGTGCATTTCTTTCCCTCTCTCTTTTTATTCTATTTTTAGTCAGAACTAACTCATTTCCAGACTTTGTTCCTATTGTCCACGCTTCTAATTACATTTCTGTCTCCTACGTTTTCTCTATCAATCCAATACCCATTATTCATGTTACTCTTTTCCTTCCACTTATGCACACAGTAGGTAGACTTGTGATGACTAAAGAAACTTCATTTTATGCTAGACATTTATCTTAGTACCCACTAGCCATTTGTCTCTGACTCTAGTCTATGGAAGATAAATTCCCAGTGACCAGGACTCATTGACCCCGACCCAAAAATGTACAGTTTTGGCTATCTACTTGTTATGATATGACTAACTGCTTTAGTCAGTTAGTTATGACTAAATGGTCATAACTAATAGTAGTTATATCATCTAGTAGTCATCTACTGTTATGAAATGACCTCACTGCCCTTTGCATGTCTATCTTCAATTTGTCTCAGAAATTATTGTTCTGACATCAACTTAATAAATTTACCTGATTATAATTCAGATTGAGTCTATGGTCTTTTCCCAGAGATCACAAACTTCACATTTGGAGGACCTAGCAAGATCCCTGGGAGACACCCCTTCTTCCCTTGCCCCCAACTCAAAGTCAGGGGTCCAGGATAGACCCCAAGTGGGAGAAAATGGAAGGCATATTTTATAGGCACAAGGTCATGGCTGCTACAAATTAATGGTCACTAGTCAGGGATAGGCTTGAAGTGGGAGCAAGTCCAAGATACAGTGTATAGACCCAGATTGTGACCTCCCTACATTTACAAATTGAAAACAAAACAAAAATAAGAATTGCTGGTGAACATGCCTCTGAAGCTACAACCAATTGATGAGTTAGTTGTTCTTTTCTGCTTTGGAGTCCAGACACCTGGAGAGACAAAGGGGAAATCAAATGTGATCATAGACCTAGTAACTGGGGCAGAGGAGTCATTCCATTGTACTTCTGGGTTTGGTGTATTAATAAAGGTGGCCACCACATGTCTGAGTTCCTCTGGTCTTCCCTGATTGTGTTGTCTTTTTACATTTGTCTGTTGGGCTTGTGTTTTCCATTTTGTTGCAGAGATGGGAGTCTGACAGAGCACAGACTAGCTCATGATACATTTTCAGGATTTTCAAGAGGCAGGATGCATCTGGCTGCCTCCATGCTCGTTCTTTCCAGGGCTTGCTCTCATTGGCTCACTGGAGCCTGTTTACACTGCAGGTACACTAGGCATTGGTTATCCTTTTACCATCCTCTGTTTCTTTTTCCCTTTTTTATAATAGTTTTTATTTTATTACTATTTTCTTTTTCTTTCTTTTTTTTCTTTTTAGTGATTAAACACAATTGGCAAATTCTTAACCAAATTAAACAAAAAAGGGAAGAACTACTTCAATAAAACTAGAAGTTGAAGGCAAACATTATAACAGATATGAATGAAATTTCAGAAAATCATAAGGACATACACTATAAATTTGTTTCGATAAATTGAACATTCGGAAAAAACTGTTGAGTTTTTAGATAGCAAAATTAGACTTAAATTCAAAGAATGATTTTAACAAGTGCATACTTTGTAACCTGCTTGAAATACTAATAAAATGCTCCATACTGAAAATAAAAAGCAATAACAGAAACAAACACAAGAAAATATGGACTTACTACAGAATTCTACCATAACTTAAAAAATTAAGACAAATACATATCATATAATTCCATAAAACTTAAAAAATAAACAGAGCCTTTAAAAGTTAAAAGCCAGTGAAACCCTGATATTAATCATAGTATTTCTTTTTTCTTTTTCACAATTATATATATATATATATATATATTTATTATTTGGTGTTTTTACATTATGCACCTCATCAAACTCAGATATTAGACCTCTCAGTATCATGCCCACTCTTATGATATCCCCATTTACCAAACCGCCCATTCATTCTGCTCATTTGCTTTCTGGAGCATAATTGAACTCCCTGTGGCTAGACCCTTAAAGAAAATAAGTCTTTCTTGACCCACACCTCTGCCAGAAGCCATCAATGCAGAAGTGAGGTATTGTGTCATTTAGCTATGTTCTAGCCTTGAGTTCTTGTGTACAGTGACATCAATCTCTTTTTATGTTTTTTATAGTCCACTAATGAGTGAGTACATCCCTGCTTCTCTTTCTGGGATTGTGATACCAAACTCAGGAGGATATTCTCCATATCCATCCATTTGCCTGTAAGTTTTAGAATATCATTTTTTCTTACTGTTGAGTATTACTCCATTGTGTAGATGTACCACAGTTTGTGAATACATTCTTCAATGGAGGGACATCTAGGTTGTTTCCAGGTTCTTGCTATTATGAATAATGCTGCTATGAACATAGTTGAGCTAATGTTTTTGGGGTGTAAATGTGCATCTTTAGGGTATATGTCTAAGAGTGGTATTGCTCAATCCTTGGGGAGATTGATTCCCAGTTTTCTGAGAAACTGCCATATTGCATTCCTGAGTGGCTGAACAAGCTTACACTTCCACCAACAATGGAGGAATGTTCCCCTTGCTCCACATCCTCTCCAGCATACACTGTCATCTGTGATAAAGTGATGGAGAGAAGAGAGAGTGACTGGGAGGGGCAGGAGTGGGAAGGGAGTTTGAACAAGGGGATACATGGATAAAAATATGACTTTATTCATAATAATAAATAAATAAGTAAATAAATAAAAAGAAAAACATAAAGATCACACTTTAAATTTTATGGACATTAAAATTAAACATAAACAAAATGAAAAAAAAAACCCTCCGGAGTATGCTTATAAGACAGTGATTCTGGCTGATCCAAAGCTTACTGGATCTCCTGGTCTCTGAAGACAACATCAAGGCTTCAAAGCCCAAAGAACATGGTGCTACTTGCCTGCAAATTAATATTTCTGTTCGATAAGATTGTCTAAACATTTTCCTACCAAAAAAGAAAAGCTATGAATTGTGCCACTGTTGAGCAAGATCACATACACTATTTAATCAAACAAAACAGATATTTCAATGATGCCATTTTTTTTATTTATGTAGAGCCAAATAGTGCTTTTCAAACATGAGATTGATAGGGACGGAGAAGAAAGACAAAAAACATGGAAGAAAACTGGGAGAAAGTTAATGAGGAATAACTACGGAAAAGCTGATAAAAACAGAAAATTCTCATGAGATTGTCTCCCAGAAAACCCTTATGACACTGAAATGTGGATAGAAATTTAAAAGAAACAAACAAGTAGAAAGCATGAAACTACCGGAGCATAAAAGATTCCTTTTGAATAAACAGATCTTAAGATGATTTCACAACCTACACGATAATGAATCACCAAAACAGCCACTTGGAGCAGAGGAAACTCCTCCATAGTGGTGTTCCTATGAAAAGATTAGAGAAAAGTGCTTCACCCTAAACTTCCCAACAAGGAGGCTTAGAGTCACAGTTAACTCCTGTGAGGGCAAACATGAAGACAATAAAAAAAAAACTGCTAAAATATAAATTTGTCTCAAGATTTGTAAGTCTTTCATATAAACTTTCTGTACTTTAAGCTTTATAAGCTTATTAAATGTGGTTAAAAAATTGTAAATCAACAACAAAAACCAACCAAACATACAAACAAAACAACCTGATGCTAACATTTTTTGAGGACCCATGGATATCTGCTTTGTATGCTTTTCTGTTTAGTGTCCTCTAGGTTACAGATACTTACATTATTATTCAGTTTGATGACTTTGTAAGAAAAAAATACTTATCAAGATTTTTCAGGTTGTCTGCACACACACAAATACACACACACACACACAGTGGTTATAAAATAAAATAACACCTTCCATCTAAAAATCTCTCAGTAATAACTCTTGATATGCCTGCTTTAAATAATCAGAGCTATGCTTGTTAAAAGTTAATGTTCCTTCAAAAATAGGAAGGAAATAGGCAAGGTCATATTGGACCTTCACCTAAGCATCTAGTCACTCCTTCCAGCTGATTGTATACAATTAGGCCCTAATTGCATGAAGCCTCAAGGTTTTCTGGAAAAACTATGGTTATACAGGCTAAAAGCTAAGAATAGTGAGGCCATCCACCTCTACAGTAATGAAAAAGCTGTTATATATATATCCTGGGTAAATGCTCCAGAGATTTTATAACACACTCCTTAGGAAAACTTTCAACAAATGATATTTTTTTGCTATTCTCTCTCCTATGATTTAAATCTTTTAAATGAAAAGGGTTGATATAAAAATTAAGATAGCTAAATGTAATTACAGCTGTCTAGCGCTTGACTTATTTCCCCATTCTTGATTCTTCTTTACAAATATGTTCACTCATTTAAAGCCATGGATATTTAAAGCTCTTGCTGAACTGTAAAGTTCCTTTCCCTCAGGATCTATAAGATTGGCAGGGGCCCACAGGGTAACCTTTAAAATTCCAAGCAAAGAAGTTAGCTTAAAACTTGTAACAAAAACATTAATAGTTAAAAACATCTTTTCATAGGTAATCTTAATTTGCAACTGCATGCTTATGTGTAACTTTAAATCAACTCTGGTTATCTCCTTTTTAGACTAAGGAAGTAACAACAAGCTCTAAGATATTTTGGAGTAAGATGGAATTTTATGTGATTTTTGTCCTAAAATTACAAAATAGATAAAATAATGTATGATTAATAAATAAAATAGATTGATAAAATCATAAAGTCTACTCAGATTAACAATAACTAACTTAAAGATGTATGTCTGGCCTCTTTTTGCTAACTTTGTTAACCTTTAGCTATTTGAATAAACTAATTCATACAAAAACATGTAATAGTCTGTAATGCTGATTGTATAAAAGAACCAGTAAAGGAAGGACACCAATCTCTCTGTGGACTGTGTTTTTCTTTTTCTTTTTTTAAAGATTCTCAGTCTCTCTATAGACTGCATTTGTTATTTAAATTTTCTTTTGATACTAAAAGGGCTTCAGTTTAAAAATTGCAATTTCTAAGGCTAAAATTTAATATGGATAAAAGTATAACATCCTAATCCTGAAAAACTAGTAACTTGTTGTAAACTATTAAAGATAACTAAATTATGAAAGTTAATGGTCAGCCACCTTATAAAGATCACATTCGTTGGTGTACTCAAAACCATGTTTAGAGTCATGCTAAGTGCAAATGTAATTCATTTACAGAAAGTAGCTTGGAGGAAGAGGCCAATTTATACTTTCCTTTCTATAGTCTTCTACATAAACTTTCAAGGTTAAGCCTCAAGCAAGTAACTAAAAATAAGTAAAGTTTCTTTAAAATAAGATATACTTAATAAATTAAATAATGGCCCTCAAACTCCTCAGCAATCTGCTGAACATAAGATTTAAAATGTTCAATAAAAAAAGCTTCCTGTGATAGACAAAACTGCTAGCTCCTAGCTGGAGCCCTGAGGTCTCTTCTAAAGAACACTACTGGGAATAAAGGACTCTTGGTGAATTACAGTAATAGTAACCATTGGGAAAATAATTGCCCCAGGCCTCACCCACTGCTAGGCCCCTTGCAAAACTATGGACAAGCAGGACAATGGAGAATTGACTGCCTCCCTTTGCTTCACGAAGGCAGGCTAGTATCTCAAGCCCCTCATCTACAGAAAAGTCTCTCAGACCTCCTGGGCATGGCATCTGAAGACTGATATTGCCCAATGTGGCAGTAGAAAAGTTTATGGTGTCCTGTGTGATAGTCAAAGATTAACACCATCCTGATGTTCCCCCACCCCCAGATAAAACCATAGAGATCACCATGGAGGAGCCTAGAACAAATGTCTATAGAGCCTTTTAATTGATATACAGGCCATTTGGATTATACATTTTGCTCTAATTTATCTTTCTGAAATATCTGATGATGTTGATAGCTAACAGTAGCTTTGTCAGTTTAACAGCAGCAATCACCCATTTTATATACAATTATCAGGGTTTGCTTTTTCTAGAGAAATTAAGTCTTCTGCTAAAAATGGTAGACAGCTTGGAACACCATCGCAAACCAATTCTCCCCTAAATTTAGCACAATTTTGCTGGTAGAATCTCTTTGTGTGTGTGTTCACTTACAAAGTGGTCACTGTATCCACTGTTCAGAGAACCCTCCCCTACAGTGAGCTGGGGCTATGCAGCAACTAAGATATTCAATTCATATCAGAGGTGAATGCTTCCTGCAATTTTCTCTTCTAAAAATTGCATTTGCCCGTTACCTATGCTTTTCTACTCATGTCCAACTTGAGGCCTGTGAGGCCCAGTCAAAGCAAGAATAGGTATCAGTGCTGCCCAATCCAAAATTAAACATTTGATGATATTGTTTTGAAACTTTTGTAACTCAATTCCATGGTGTTCTAGCATGAACTTTGTAGGTGATAATATCATGTCACTATGTCAAAAGGTTGCTCAAGAGACTTCTCAGGTCAATTGTATCCCAATAGGAGACAGAATTAAACATGTATTTACTAAATCATTGCTTCAAATATTGCATTTAGGGATATTTCCCTGATGTCTTGAGGGCAGCTAAGACAGGAATATTTATACCATGAGAAAAGGCAGAGCTATAAACCAAAGCTTGATTGATTATATAATTTTATAGACTTGATGTTTCTATTGCAGATTAAATTTCAGGCTAACAGGTCAGAAACTAAATACCACATATACCTATTACATTATGAATGCAAAAATACCAAATTAAAAATTTATTTATCCAATCAAACAATGAATTCACTTATACAATCAAAGAATGTGTGAAATGCCAGAATATGTCTGTATTTAAAGATGTTCCTCATCATGTAGGATCATCAAGCCACATTCAGGTGAGATGGCATTTACTTACTCATCAGAAGCCAGGTCATAGTTCACCTCTGTATACAAGTGTTTGTAAGAAATCAATAAAAGCATTCCTTGAGCAATTAATAAACAAACAAATAAATACATAAATAAAATAAAAAATGCAGACACATGATTTTCTTCACTGACAGGTCTTACACTAAGAGAGATAAATTTATTTAACAGATTTCAAGGTTACTTTTACTATTCCATTATGTTTTTTTTTAAAGTCTTTTCAATGACTACTCTCAATCACGCACCCATGTCTTATGGCAAATAGTTGATAAAAAAGATTTGGAGTGTGTAAAATTTTTTTAGGGTCTAGGTAAATGATCTAGTATGTAAGTTATAAAAGTTTAAAGATGTAGAATTTTAAGTTATAACAATCTGAGTGAAGTGATTTCAGGTTTGTAAATTCACATTTTAAATATCTGAAAAGTAGCTTAAGGTATATAAAAAGTAAAAATTTATAGTATTCTTTCTCATTATGCTATTATTATATTAGGACTTCAAAAGTTCAGGGTTTTAACATTAATTAATGGAGTTCTGATAAGCTATAAAGCACTGACTACTATTATCATAGTCACAAGCTCAAGATTTTAAATTTCCTTTTGATTTCTTTTTTATGCTTTCTTCTTTTTGAATAAAGTCTCATTTTTTTATCCATGTATCCCATTGTTCAAGCTCCCTTCGCCCTCCCGCCCCTCCAAGTCACTCTCTCTGCTCCCCATCACTTTATCTCCTCCCCAGCCAGGTCAGGAGGTCCCAAGGTCCCAATATGGCTTAGTTCAGCATCCACTCCTGGCAAGTCCACTTTCCTCACTCCAAGACTGGGTCAGGTGTTCCTCTGGAGGGAATGGGCTCCAAGGTGCTGGTCCAAGGTGTTTCAGATCACAAGCTGTTTAGTGGTTGTGGTTTGCAACTTGGACATGCTTAGCCTTTTTTTGTTTGAAGTCCACCAATGACTGAGTACATCCCCTACTTATCTTTCTGGGTTTGTGATACCTTGCTCAGGAAGATATTCTCGTGATCCTCCTGCCTCTGCCTCCTTCAGCAAATCCTACCGGCGTGTGCCACCACAACCGGCAGGAAGATATTCTCCAAATCATCCATTTGCCTGCAAATTTTAGGATATCATTTTTTTCTTACTGCTGAGTAAGAATGCTTACTCCATTGTGTAGATGTGTAGTTTGTTAATCTATTCCAATTCAGGGACATCTAGGTTGTTTCCAGGTTCTTGTTATTACAAATGATGCTACAGTGAAAATAGTCAAGCTAATGCTTTTGAGGTGCAAATGTGCATCTTTAGGGTATATGCCAAATAGTGGTATTGCTGGATCCTTGGGGAATTGATTCCCAGTTTTCTGAGAAACCGCCATACTGCATTCCAGAGTGACTGAATAAGCTTACATTCCCACCAACAATGGAGGAGTGTTCCCCTTGCTCTGCAACCTTTCCAGCATAGGCTGTCATCTGTGTCTTTAAACTTAGCCATTCTGACAGGTGTAAGGTGGTATCTCAAAGTTGTTTTGATTTGCATTTCTCTGATGGCTAAAGATATTGAGCACTTTTGCAAGTGTTTTTCAGCCATTTGTAATTCTTCTGCTGAGAATTCCTTTTTAAATTCTGAACCCCATTTTTTAAATGGGTTATTTAAGCCTTTGGTCTCTAGTTTCTTGAGTTCTAGATATATTTTAGAGATCAGTCCTCTGTCAATTGTAGGATTGGTAAAAATATTTTCCCATCCTGTAGGCTATCATTTTGTCTTATTGACTGTGTCTTTGGCTTTACAGAAACTTCTCAGTTTCAGGAGGTCCCACTTATTGATTGTTGTTCTTAGTGTCTGTGCTACTGGTGTTATATTTAGGAAGTGGTCACCTGTGCCAATGCGTTGGAGGGTATTTCTCACTTTCTTTTCTATCAAGGTCAGTGTAGCTGGGTTTATGTTGAGGTCTTTGATCCACTTGGATTTGAGTTTTGTGCAGGGTCATAGGTTTGGATCTATTTGCATTCTACTACATACTCCCATCCAGTTATGCCAACTGCATTTGTTAAAGATACTATCTTTTTCCCATTGGATATTTTTGGCCTCTTTGTCAAATATCAGGTGTTCATAGGTCTTTGGGTTAATGTTGGGATCTTCAATTAGATTCCATTGATCCACAAGTCTGTTTTTATGCCAATATCAGACTGTTTTTATTACTGTAGCTCTATAGTATAACTTGAAGTCGGGGATGGTGATGCCTCCTGAGGTTCCTCTGTTGAGTAAAATTGTTTTGGCAATCCTGGCTTTCCTGTTATTCCAAATGAAATTGAGTATTGTTCTTTCCAGGTCCAAAAAATATTGTGTTAGGATTTTGATGGGAAGTGAAATGAATCTGTAGATTGCTTTTGGTAGAATTGCCATTTTTACTATGTTGATCCTACCAATCCAGGAACATGGGAGATCTTTCCATTTTCTGATATTCTCTTCAATTTCTTTCTTGAGTGATATAACTTGACCAATTTTTCCTGAGATGAATAAATAATGTTCATCCTGGTCTCTTTTAATTGACTTTAGTTTGAAGTCTACTTTGTTAGATACTAGGATGGCAACACCAGCTTGTGCCTTGGGGCCATTTGATTGAATTTTTTTCCCAACCCTTTACTCTAAGCCTGTGTCTGTCTTTGGGGTTAAGGTGTATTTCTTGTATGCAGCAGAAGGATGGTTCCTGTTTTTGTATCCATCGTTTTAGGTTGTATCTTTTTATAAGTGAATTGAGTCCATTGATATTAAGGGATATTAGTGACTACTGATTGTTATTTCCTGTTATTTTTTGTGGTAGCTTTTATGTATTTCTTTTCTTTGGGTTTTTCTTCTTGGGATTATCGATCGTTTGTTGTTTCATGGGTGT
This sequence comes from Sigmodon hispidus, assembly GCA_004025045.1. Taxonomy (NCBI): domain Eukaryota; kingdom Metazoa; phylum Chordata; class Mammalia; order Rodentia; family Cricetidae; genus Sigmodon; species Sigmodon hispidus. The sequence continues at coordinate 64,313 of PVIH01006543.1, forward strand.
ATCTGGGATCTTTAGGTTGGAGTTTTCCCTCTAATGCTTTCTGAGGGGCTGGAATTGTGGATAAGTATTGTTTAAATTTGAATTTGTCCTGAAATATCTTGCTTACTCCATCTATGGTGATTGATAATTTTGTTGGGTATAGTAGTCTGGGTTGGCAGCTATGTTCTTCTAGTGTCTGTATAACTTCTGACCAGGACCTTCTTGCTTTCTTTGTTTCAGGAGTTATTCTGATGGGTCTGCTTTTATAGGTAATTGAACCCTTTTCTTTTGTAGCTCTTAAAATTTTTTCTTTGTTCTGTATGTTTTGTATCTTGATTATTATATGACAGGCAGACTTTTTGGTGAGTGTCTAATTTATTTGGTGTTGTGTAAGCTTCTTATAACTTTATAGGCTTTTCCTTCTTTAGGTTGGGAAAATTTTCTTCTATGATTTTATTGAATACATTATCTGTGCTTTTGAGCTGGAATTATTCTTCTTCTTCTTCTTCTTCTTCTTCTTCTTCTTCTTCTTCTTCTTCTATTCCTATTATTCTCAGGTTAGATCTTTTCATTGTGTCCCAAATTTCCTGAATATTTTGTGTTATCACTTTTTTGGTTTTAGTGTTTTCTTTGACTAATGTATCTGTTTCTACCACTGAGTCTTCCACTACAGAGATTCTTTCTTCCATCTCTTGGATTTTGTTGGTTATGCTTGTATCTGTAGTTCCAGCTCTTTTCTTCAGATTTTCTATTTCCACTTTGGCCTTGGCTTGTGCCTTTTTATTGCTTCTATTTCAATTTTTATTTTCTGGAATGTTTCTTTCATTTGTTGGTTTTCCTTTTCTTTGTTTTCTTGTTTTTCCTTCAAAGATTTTTTTCATCTCTTCCACTTTTTGCTTCTCATTATGCTGAAAATTTCTCTCTTCGTTCTATATATATATCTAGCCTCCTGGACAGAGGAAAGACAGCCCTTAATCCAGAATCAGCTTTTGGGTCCTCAAACCTTTGCCATTCCTCAATGGCATGAGTCTACTCAATCTGTTTAGAGACATTTATTAACTGCCTTTTCTACAATGAGGCTTTCAGTCCAGTTAGAAATAATGGCAATGCTAGTATATATTTCTAAAACTTTTATCTTTTTGTAAACTTAGAAATTGCATATAAGCTGGGGCTGGAGAGATGGCTCAGCGGTTAAGAGCACCGTCTGCTCTTCCAGAGGACCTGTGTTCGATTCCCAGCACCCACATGGCAGCTAACAACTGTCTGTAGTTCCAGTTCCAGGCAAACACCAAGGCAAATAAATAAATAAAATAAGGTTTAAAAAATAAAAAAAAGAAATTGCATATAAGCTTTAGAGAGTCATGTGTTTGACCTGTTATAAGTATAACACATTACAGATAAGTACTCCTGTCATGTCAGTCAACAGCCTAAACTTCCCCACCTATTGCCTATTCCTGAGGCGAATTCTTCTCTCATGTTGGTCTTGAGAATTCTTCCATGTCCCCAAATACAATGACCATAGGCCTGGAAGTACCAAATGTACACCCAAGACAAAAATTTTCCCCTAAACTCTTTAACTTTAGGTAACTACCTTCTATCCTTAGTCTGTATCTATCTTAGCAGATTTCCAATCAAGTAAAGACTAAAAACTGCTCTAAACACCAATGTCAGTTGGTCCTTCATGACCAGTGATCCCTGGAGTTGTTGGAAAACAGATAGAAACCAAATGTTCATGTTGATATATTGTATATTTAACGAAATCAGGCTGGAATATCAGACAACAGATTTATCCACAGTCAAGTTATGAAGGGCAGAGAGTGGTGACCTGTGCCTTTAATCCCATCAGTTGGGAGACCAAAATTCTTTTGTATCTCTGAGTTCAAGACCTAACAGGCAGGCAGTGGTTGTGCATATCCTTAGTCCCAGCATGTGGGAGGCAGATGCAGTAGGATCTCTGAGAGTTTGAGGCCAGCCTGGTCTACAAAGCAAGTTCTAGGACAACCATGACTGTTACACAGTCTTGAAAAAACAAAACAGAAACATACAAACAAAAAAGTCTGGAAAAATGGCCCTGTCCTCTGATGTTCCAGACTAATTTTATTAAATATAGAGTATATCACCACAAATGCTTCTGATGAAATTTCTTCCTGGTTTGAGCCCTTCTTCAGTTTAGTATTTCAGGCAGCTCCAAATCTACCCACTCTTCTCTAGCCCTAGGTAGTCCAACAGAACCTAGGCAGCAAACCAGATGTACCCTGCTCCCTTCAGACCTTTCACCAGCATTCCATTATTCCTGGGCCCTGACAATGACATTTTATTTTATCTGAGAAGAAGTTACAGAAGAGAATATATTGCCACTTACCATTAACAAAAGCCTGGAATGTTAGATCCAAAGGAAACTAGTTTGTGTATACCAAAAGGTATCACTTCTCTTCTCTCTGGTAAAAGGGACAAATCTGTGGCACCTATTAGCACACCGAGCTCATGCTGGCCTCTAGGCTCCTTCAGTATACCAAACACCTGTTAAAATAGGAGAGTTACAAACACTAAAAGAGTTACTACTTTATGCTTACTACATTTTAACTGGGTAAACAAATGTTTATTTTCTGTTTTGCTGCGTTATAAATTCTATTATAAATTTTAGTGGCACATACTATAGATACCAGTGGCCCTAAAATTAAATTCACCAAGCTATTCTCCTAGAGCCAATGGGGAATATAATGGACTAAAATTCTCTTCTGTTATTTCTGAATATTACCATAGGTCCTTCCTTCTATCATAAATTGGCTACTTACACACACACACACACACACACACACACACACACACACACACAAGTAATCACAAATAAGATATAAGATATTAATCTTTCCCCTACATAAATGTGAAATGATGGTTTGAGTCATATGATCTAGAGCTAGTGTGTAATGTGATAACTAAAGAAACTTCATTTTATGGTAAGCATCTATCTTAGTACCCACTAGCCATTTGCCTCTGATTCTAGTCCCTGGAAGATTAATTCCCATTAACCCTGTCTCAGTGACCCCACCCACCCAGAAATGTATATTCATCATACCACTAACGGTTTTTTGGTTTCTGCAATTTGCTTATGCAGATATTCAAGGACTATTTTGAGGTTGCTTTGACCACAAAATCTTGGCAGAGCAAAACAGCTCTTGGCTTTCATGTACAGATTCTCAAGGTCTTGTGGTTTTTTGCCTTTAAAAATTCTTTCTTTACTACCCTTTCCCTTTGCATAGCAATCTTAAGTTTGACTCCGAGATTTTTGTTCTGCTTTAATGAATTCAAATTGTGTCTATGGTCTTTGTCTCAGGAGACATGAACTCCATAACAGTATTTTAGTATATATATTACTATCAGATTTTCTGTTCTTCTTAAAATAATTGATGTTTAAGAAGTGACTGTTATTGAGTATTACTATATGCTCATAGTGGGCCTATGCTTTTTTAGTGATTGTTTTGTTAGACATCTGCTATACAGGGTACTGAGGGAGAAAAGATATCAACAGTCTTACTCATCTATGAACCACAAGAATTACAATACCAACCTACCAGAAAAGATGTGACCACTGGTGCAATAGTTACACAACTGTTATGGGGAGTACCCAACTGCTTTGTAATTGTACTTGAGGCATACTATACAGTAGGAAGTTCAGCTCCAGTACTGGAAACCAGGTTAAAAAGAAAACTCACAGCTAGGAAGATCATAGACCCTAGTGGTGGCCTTGCCCCTTTTCTTTAGCTAAAATGACATACCATCAAGCTTCTGTCTAAATATTTATGCTTATACTTATTGACAAATGCCACTTTCAGCCTAAACTGGAGAGTCTTCTACTTTGCAGTCAGTGATGGTGATGCAGAGACTCAGATGCTCAGGGTACTGAAAATAACTGACAGTTGAGTGTTCAGTTCTAAAGAAAGTATTTATACTATCCTCTTTGTGGCTCATGGGCCTCCAAAGAAGAGGGGGTGAAAAAATCTAAGAGACAGTAAATAAAGCAGTCTTCGAAATGCTATCTTCAGGGTATGATGCAGCATTACAATTATGATTTCATAGCAGCTGTGTTTGTCAGTGTTGGTGCCATACAAGACTAAACTAGGCAACAGTTAATCATGGATCAGGAAATATTTCCTGGGGCCCTAGCCCTTCTGAACTGTTGAATAAGGATGGTTTCTTGGGGGTAGCAGTAATTGTGTTCAGCTGATTTTCCACTGGTGAACACACCAGACTCCAATGGCTAATTTCAAACCTGTAGTCACACAGGTAGACCTAGTTAAAAATCATTTGGTTATGAAACATAACAAATAGAACAAATGTAGGAAAAAGGTTTGAAGGAAGAAGGGTAAATGGCAGGAGTGGGAGAGAGATTATAGAGAGTGGAAGGTGAAAATTTCAAAAACCAAACTTAATAAAAGATAAATAAAAATAGAAAAAGAAAAAGAATAATTTTTTAAAATTTAAAAATAGCTAAACCCAAAATACACAAGTCCCAATACAAAAACCACAAGAAACATGAAAAACCAAGGCAACATGACTCCATCAATAATTACTAATCCTACAGTAATGAGTTAGATGAAATCTCAGACAAGAATTCAAAAGAATGATTAAAAGTGTGTGTAAAGAAATCACAAAGAACATCGACAAACTTGTGAATAAATTCCAAGAGATCAAACTTAATAAAATATGGAAGTCAGCATAGGGCATGGAAATGTGATTCGGTGAAAAGATAAATATTCAGCTGCTAAGCAAAACTGAAATATTGAAAATGAAAAATTTCAGTAAGTCAAATAGAAAGCTACACATTAGAATGTAACAAGAAGGAAATAGAAAAGTGGGGCTTGAAGACAAAGTACATGAAATAGAATATTCACACAATGGTAAAGATACTGTGGAATATACTGTGAAAAGAGCAAATGTGTGCATCATAGGCATAAAAGGAGAATTATATGTTAAAGACAAAAACCATTTTCAGTAAATCTATAGAATAAAATCTCCAAATCTAGGAAAAGAGATGGTCATCCAGATACAGTAGCCATTTAGAGCACTAAACAGATAAAATTAGAAAAGAAGTCTCCCTTGTCACATTACAGTTAAAACATTAAATAAACAAAACATAAAAAATACATTGAAAGCTATAAGAGAGAAAAAACAAGTCATATGTAAAGATAACCTCATCAGAATAGCAGCAGATAGTTTTTGAACAGAAACTTTAAAAGCCAAGAGGGCTTGGAATGATGTATTTCAAGTTCTAAAAGAAAACTGCCAAACCAGACTAATATCAGTAAATCAGCAAAACCATCTGCCATAATTGAAGGAGAAAGAAAATGTTCCATGCTAAAAGCAGGCTAAAGGAATTTATGACCCAAAAGCCAGCTCTATAGAAGATATGGGAAGGAGTTCTTGCAGTTAGAGGGAAAGATAATCAGATTACAAGAAGGAATGAACCACACTCCAACAGCAGTTCAACAAATAAGGGACAGGAACATAATAATCACTACAAAATTAACAAGATGAAGCTTCTAGGTGGGTTGCAGCTTGATTTATAAATGTTCTTTAACTGAAATATCTGTTTTTCATCAACAGAGTCTAATTCTGGAGGGTAACCAAGAGCATTAAAATAGCCTGTAATGTATATGGGGCCTCACTGGCTAGCAACTCCAAAAGAAGTAACCCATTCTTTGCTCTGGGCTTCCTTGTTAGCCTGTAATGCATAGTAGTAGCATTGCTGCCACATTATAGGGTATCTCCATTTTAACACACACACACACACACACACCTCTCATATTCTTATGTATGTATGTGTGTATATATATATATAAAATCACTTTTCTATTCTGTGATAAATACTATAACTGAAAGCAATTTGGCAAAGAAAAGATATATTATATTTTACAGCTCATAGTCCATCATGAAAGGAAATCAGTGCAGGTACTCAAGACAGAAATCTGGAGGCAGGAACTGAAGCAGAGACCATGGAGGAATATTGCTTAGTGGCTTGCTACCCAGGTTCTCATTAATTTACCTCTTTTATTGAAAATAGATTATTTTCTCACATCATAGATCCTGATTAGTTTAGGAGGAGAACTCCTTCCTGTTCTCCTCCTATTTCCACCTCCCTCCCATCAGAATGCACTCCATTTGTGTCTCTTATTAGAAAAGAACAGGCTTCTAAGAGATAAAATACAACAAAATAAAATGTAAGATAAAACAAAAACTATTGGACAAGACAAATAAACAAAAGGAAAGAGCCCAAGAGAAGGCACAAGAATCACAGACCCACTAATTTGCACACTCGGGAATCCTATAAAAACACTAAACTTGAGCCACAATGTATATACAGAGGACCTAGTGCAGGGTCTACTTGCTACCTTAGTTTTTGTGAGTTTATAAGAGCTTTGCTCGTGTTGATTTAGAGGGGCTTATTTTCTTGGTGTCCTCCATCCCCTCTAGATCTTACTCTTTTTCCACCTCTTCTCTTGATGGGTTACCTAAGGCCTGAGGGCAGGATTTGATATAGGCATACCTCTTAGGGCTAAATGTTCCAAGGACTCACTCTGTGTAATGTCTGTATTTTTTTCCCATTTGCTGCAGGAGGAAGCTTCTCTGATGATAGCTGAGCAAGGAACTGTTCATATTTGTCTTTCTTACCCCTTATGCACTCCAGGACTAATAGCCCAGGGGTGGCTCTTTCACATCAATCATTAATCAAGAGAATTCTCCCAAAGACTTGCATATAGGCAACTGAGTTTCCCTCTTCTCTCTTTTCTTTTTTTAAGGGTTAAACACAAATGGCAAATTCTTAACCAAATTAAACAAAAAAGGGAAGACCTACTTCAATAAAACTAGACATTGAAACACAAACATTATAACAGATATAAGTGAAATTCCCCAAAATCATAAGGACATGCATTATAAATTTGTATTGATAAACTGGAGATTCTGAAAAAAAAACTGGTGAGGTTTTAGATAGCAAAATTAAGCCTAAATTCAATGAATGATTTTAACAAATGCATACTTTGTAACCTTGAAATTCTTAATACTAATAAAATACTCCATACTAAAAATAAAAACAGCAATAACAAAAACAAATATGAGAAAATATGAACTTGTTACCGAACTCTACTATAACTTAAAGAACTATGACAAATACATATCATATCATTCGATAAAACTTAAAAAAATCAAGCCTTTAAAAGTTACAAAGCCAGTGAAACCTTGATATTAATCATAGTATTTCTTTTTCTTTTTTTAAATTTTTTATGTATATATTTATTATTTGGTGTTTTTACATCATGCACCCCATCAATGACCCTTGCCTTTGTCAAATTGAAAAATACCTGATAAGTATACAGGTAGATGTAATTACAGGTGCATGACAAGGGAGATAGATGGTGATCTCAGAAAAAAAATCCTGTATACTAGTTAAACTTGAACACTAATAATACTTCAAGCCCCAGCATAATTTCTAAATTAAGCATTAAACAAAGGACAAAAAAGGCCTTTATATATTGCTGGTAGGAATGTTAACTAGTGTGGCCACTACAGAAATCATTGTGGAGCTTTCTCAAAAAGCTAAAAATAGATCTATCAATAACCCAGGTATACCACTCCAGAGAATTTACCTAAATGATTCCCAACATATCACAGAGATTCTTGCACATCAATGTTTATTACTGCACTTTCTACATCTGTAATATACAGAACCATTGTAGGCATTTCACAACAAAAGAATGGCTATATGCTCTATATACATTATGGAATTTTGTTAATCATTGCAAAGAAAGAAATTGTCATTTTAAGGAAAATTGATGTAACTGAAGATAATCATATTAATCAGATTAAGATAGTCTCAGAAAAATATATTTTCTTCTATTTGTGGATCTTAGACTTTATATAAATATGTGAAATGACATGTATATATATAATGTCAAAGAAAAACTGTCTAGAGGAAGAAAGTACTTAAAAACCAGGTTAGGGGAGAGAGGATAGATGGATGGTGGAATATGCTTAGCATACATAATATACCTGTATGAAATGGCTTTATGTGGCTAGAGAAATGTCTCAGTTGTTAAGAATACATATTACTCTTTGCAGAGGACACAAATTCAGTTCCCAGCATAAAAGTCTGATGGCTCACAATGGTTAGCAACTCCAGCACCAGGGGATCTGATAGCATCTTCTGACTTCTGTGGACACTTGAACTCATCACGTACCCATCCCCATAGAGACAAATACATACATAAATATGCATGCATGCAGGCAGACACACATACATACACCATTAAAAAAGAAAATAAATCTTTTAAAAGTATTTATTTATTTTCATTTGTTATGTGTATGAGTGTTTTTTTCCAGCACACATTTTTGTGCACTGTGTATATAACACTATATGTGTGCTAGGAACCCAACATGTATCCTCTGCAAAAACAGCAAGTGCTGTTAATCACAGAGCCATCTTTCCAACCCAAAAGATTTTTAAATCTATTTTAAAAATAAAAATTACCCCTTGTAACACAGTGCCTCCACAATGAATATACACAATGACATTTTTAAAAGCAACCACAATCCATGGCTTTGGTACAGGCACTTAATTCTACCAGTGCTACAGGCAATTCTAGCATTGCTGTGCCCTCTGCTCCCTTGCAGTGCATTAAATAAGCTTGTCCTTTTACGCTTGGGGAAATAAAAGCCCCTTTCCAGGTGTTTCATTATTTGACTGGATATTTTTCAAATTTGTTTGTTCTTTAAGTTTAAATTGTTCTTTATGTAAATATTCCAAATATCTATTTAGTCCTATAGAATAGGGCTAAAAGGAAAAAGACTTGTCTAAACCCTGACTCTGATAAACCAGAGTAAGGCTAGATTTTTTCTTCCTATTGTTTATTGTAGTCACCCATGAGTGACAATTTGTTTCCTCAGACTGAGCTAAATGCTCTTCCAAGACAAGCACCTGTTTTCCCCTGTCCATTCTGTAGTATCATTCAAATTTGGCTTCTTCATATCACTGCTGGTTTTAAGAATCATGAACATGAGATCTGTATAATAAATCCAAATGATGATGCTTTTCAGTCTTTTCACTGTTTTCATTTTGTATCACCAAGGAAATAATTGCATTAAAAAGCAAGTCTGCACTTTTCCTTGACTGTGGACATGAAGAAACCTGGGGATTTATTCTGTAACTCATAATCCTGTGAGATCTCTTTATTCCCCTAGTTTGTACCACCAGTTCAATGTATATAGTAAGTTCTAGCTAATGAGGTCTCACAGGAATAGTCAATGTGGGTCATTATTCTCTTTTCTCTCTTTACTGGACCATATAAATTAACACACATTAATCTAAGCTTTGTGTCTTTTGAGTCTTCAAATGTTCCAAAGAAAATAAGTAAAGACATACCGGGGAGCCTTTAAGCTCAAAACATTTTTGCCTGACTGGCCTCTAGTCAGCAAGTTGTCCACATACTCTAATAAGGTCTGAATCATATTCTGTTCTTCTTTATAACCCATATACTGACCTGTAGTCAGCTGTGTACATTTCCTATGTAGAAATAATATTAAATTATCCATGGCTCCTAATATCAGTGCCGTAGTATCCCAATTGTACTTTTAGTGGAACTTCTAAGGTGTGTGTGATGTAGCCAAACTCTCTTACACTTCTTTTCAGGTCATTGTGGAAACTAAGTCTTCTGATCTAGCACACTTTCCTGAGAAGTTCTCTTATCCATTCCACAAAGAACTGTCTTCAGACATTTCCACTTTCTTTTTCTCCTGACTTCAAACCACATCACATACTGGAGAGTAGGCTAGAATTCATATGACAGGTCTTAAAGGTTAATTCATGATTTAGAAGTTACTCAGGTGTTCACTGCTTTGTTAATGTTGAAGCCTCACTAGTCTACTTTCCCCCCAGAAACACCACCTACCTCCACTCTCATGTATCTATTCTTATATCAGCCTTCTAGTATTCTGACTGTTGAATACTCTAGGTTACTCAGAATGTATACAATAAAGAAATCTAATGTCTTCTGATAGATAAGTCCAGTCAGTGAAATATAAGAAAATTGGGGATGATAATCTTGTATATCAAAGATAGAATGCAAATGTGAAGTCCTGAGTATGGGAAATGTCTGCTCTGGGAAAACTTGCTGAAAATTCAGATAGATCAAAATGAAGAGTTCATAATACTATACTGTTGTCTACAGATATATCACATATTTATATGTCTCTCTATACCTTAACTTATTTTAAAACAGCCTACATATTCCATCTAAGCACTGTGTAAGATATTGAAAATGCTGGCTAAAATATTTTTTTTTCAGGGAACTTATGCTCTAGTGGGAACTACAGGAAATTGAAAATGTAATTCAGTATGATCTGTGTTATCAGAAAAGTGGGATGTTTACATTGAGTTTAGTGGAAACTCAGAAAAGGGACACCTGACCAGGATTTGTATTTCGATGTAGGCTTCTTCAAGGAAGTGACATCTAATTTGAAACCCAAAGCATGAATAATTATTGCACAGACAACGGGAGAAGAAAGATAATGTTCTTTCCAGTGTGATTTGAAATGTGCAAAGGTTGTAGAAATAGAAGGCCTGCAAAGTTTGAGAAAATATGTGGATTTTGTAATATTTATCAAGAGTATACAAAATTGTATAGCAGACCTTGGCAGCCAATGGCAGAGACAAAACTTAACAGAACTTAATTGATCTAGAGATTAATACTGTGAGATGTGTAAGATTTGAGGTAGACTGAAAGACTTGGGTAAGATGTTTCTAGTGAGAAACCTGCCCTCCCCCAGGTGCAAACTGCAAAAAATCAGCATTAGACAGAGGACAGAAATGTGAGGATGTCTGATGTGTAATAGTAGTGCTATTGTTTTTTGTAAAACATTGAATACTCCTTAAGAATGTTTAGTATGTTATTTAGCACAGGGAAAGTTTCTCATTAAAAGCTCATGCTTGTGGCATAGTTCTGAATAATTTAACTTTCTGTAGGAAAAAAAATCATTGAGAAAATAAAAGAAAAATCTGGTGGTCTTAGAAGAAATTGGTGATCTAGAAAGTTATTTAACATCACTGTAGAAAAGGATACAAAAAGGCTTTGAACTAGATGACAGGGGTGGTAGGAATGGTATACCTTTTCTCAGTCTCCCTCTATTTATATCAGACCAAGTTCCCAAGGGAACTGATTCATAGAATTGGTGTTTGTTTCTGTTTTTGAACCCATATTTGTTGCGTGAATTCTACTTAGTCTTATAAAAACCATATATATATATATAACTATATTAGATACACAATATATCACCACAATATTATTCAGTTCTCTCTGGTATAATGAGAAGTCCACAGAAAATAGTAAGATTGCTGTACTGGAAGTTAAAATGTCCTATATCCTGGTCCTCTTCTTGCTGTCCAAAACTGGCTATCTGTGAACAAATTTCTTAACATCTCTGATCCTGATATTTTCTCTTTGAAGTTAATATAAAAGCACATCATGTATCTAGTTTGTGCATCACAGCATTTTATGTGTCTACAAGATGTTCAGTTGAACAAATAATACAACTCCTGTGTGATGGCTAATATTGATTATCAACTTGACAAGATCTACAATTACCTAGGAGATATATCTCTGAACATATCTGTGAAGGAACTTCTGCTTTGAGTTAATGGAGGTGGGAGCATCCATCCTAAATGTGAGTGGCTCCATTCCATGGGCCTGTGTCTCAGATCAGATAAGGAAGGAGAAAGCTAGTAGAACACACATACGCACCCTCACTTCCTAAATGTGAATACAATGTGAATTCTTGCTTCTGCTACCATTACTTCTTCATAATGATCAACTGTACCCTTGAATTGTGAGCATAAACAAGCTGATTCTTCCTAGCTTTGTCAGATATTTTATCATAGCAGTGAAAAAAAAAAGACTAACATACTCTGTCCTTTGGTGTCCCCAAATCCATAGTCATACAGCTTATTGTCAGATATAGTGCCAATGACAAAATCCTTATGAGAAATACAACCTTCAGTGCAGGAGAAGAGTGGTAAAATTGTCAGTTCAGGGAAGATATAAATTCCTCATGCCAAGGATAAGATGTGATCATGGACTGGAATGACATAATTATGGAGGGCAAAAAGGAACAAGTTAAAGGAGCCAAAGAAAATATGCAGGTTTTATTTAAGGACATAGCAAATGGCCCACAATTGTGGGATCACAAGTTGTTTGGGGGAAATTTTTTGAACATGTAGTCTACATACTAATGACATTCGTTGTAATAATACATGTGTATATAATCCAGCCTCCATCTGTATACTGTCCAAGAAGTTACTCACAGAGACTCAATAGCAGCTGCATTACCAGAAAGCCCACTCCAAGCTGAATGACAGCTCCTGAAAGGCTGCTACTCTGGAGCTTTCTACACAGCTGCAGGTAGATTGATGGTCCCAATATCCCTCTCCTTCTGCAGTTTGGCTGGGCAGAGTCTTCACCATTAGCAACTAAAAACTAAATGTTTTCCTACCTACAAAGCAAAAATGTGGTTTTAAATAATGTCAACTCCAAATTTATGATATCCAGGAATCCCTCATATGGAGAAGAGATTGGACTTCAGCATGGACTGAAGAGCAAATTCATGGGATATATGGCAAAAATTTTGTTAAGGGCAAAGCTTGACTGAGAAAGTCATTAGCAAATGGTAAAATAACTGAGGGATGTGTAGAGAGCTAGCAAGTAGGGTAACTCACTGTTCTGTCCATTGAAAAATATCCTTTGTTTACCAAAGGAGATTTGAGTGTATTCTGTAGTCAATGGGAAGTGATTGAAAATGTGTTTGTGGTACAATGTTGAGTGATGTGGGCTTGAGTGGGAAAATCATTGATGCAGCAATGTAGGGCTGGGCATCAGTCATCTCAAAATGGTAATAGACTAAGGAAAAACTGTGCAGTAGCAAGAGAATGGCTAGGAATAAAACTCCCATTTTAAAGATGAAATTAACACAGTGCTTACTCCCTGCCTACGTTATGAAAAGGAAGTCAGCAGCCCTGCTGGGAATGGTTATGAGGGCAGGGCCTCTCTACTGTTCTGCATGTTAAACCCTGCTCCAGCTCATAATCCTAGAGATCTGTTAGAGTAATATCCTCTGAGCCTTACCGCATAGTCTCAAGGAAGTTTGCCTTCCCACGACCTTCATTTGACCTTCATGTTTTGCTGATAGTTCTTCCCAGAGACCTTCTCAGCCTCAAGTACAGCATCTTTCAACCTCTGTATTATGACCCCTTTAGGGGTTGAATAACCTTTCACAGTGGTCATCTAAGACCACCACCAGAAAACACAGATATTTACATTCTGATTCATAGCAGCAGCAAAATTACAGTTGTGAAGAACCAGTGAAAATAACTTTATGGCTGGAGAGTCAGTACAACTTGAGGAAGTGTAGTAAAGGTCAAAGCATTGGGAGAGTTGAGAACCACTGCTCAAGTACATTCCTCTTTGTTTATTGGGCACAACTTACCTAATAGTTCCTCTGACCCTTGTGTCAGGACAGTGGAAGGGTACTTTGCCTAAAGGTTAAGATTAGATAGAGTGAAGAATAGGCAAGAACATGGAAGATGACAATGTTGGTTTTATTTAAATGTATTAAATAATGTGGAACCTCTGAATCTCACTGCTGGTGGCTATACTGAGTGGCTACAGACAACTGGAACAGTTGGATTTTTCAGTATGATCAAGGACCATTAATTTCTCACAAGAAGAGGAGATTTGAGAAAAGAGCAAAATATCAAATTTCCTATGTTGTAAAATTCAAGCAATTTAAACATGTCTAAGAGACCGTCTTTCAAAGAAAAGAGTGATAATTTTTGCTATTAGAATGAACACCAGTGAAATCAGGGGAATTAGAAAACTGATTTTTGACCTAGGGGATGGTGACCATGCCCAAATTTCAGCACAAATGGAGGTAGAGTAATAGTATAGGCAAGATTGACTTCAACTGGGAAGTGATAGCCTGAAACTCTCAGGACTTTGTGCAGGAAAAGCAAGTGGTCACTTATATGATAAGTGTTCATAATTTTTTAAAAACAATGTGTATGAAAGACTGCTGCTTTCTAGTATTATAGTAGATATGGTTTCCCTTATTTTTTATTGAGTTAAAAAACAAGAGCAGCAACAAACCTAGGTATGCTATCTCAAATGAGCTAAACTGACTCTTTAAGGTAAAAAGGAGGGCTGGAAACTTGGATCCAAATTGGAGGGGAGGTGTTTAATTCACTGACTTTTTTCTTTATGTAGCCCAGGCTTGGAGCTGTAGAAAAAGCAGTAAACACCAATAAGTATAGACCCAAAATAAAATTTTAAAAAGGACCATGTAAAATCTCTATGTTCTTTACTAGGACTCCACAAGACAGATATTATTTCCCCCATTTTACAGATGATATAACAGAATTAGAAATGTTACTTGCCCACATTTCTATAAGACAGTCATAATCATCATTTCTATGTTGTCAGTACTTTGGAAAAGAGACCAAAAATAGTAAAATTTTAGATCAATCTTTAAATCTATTTTTAACTTCCTCTGGATTCCTTTAATAAACTTGGTCTGAACAAGCTTACACAAGAATGGAGTATGGCAGTTTCTCAGAAAACTGGGAATCAATCTCCTCATGGATACAGCAATGCCACTTCTGGGCATATACCCTAAAGATGCACATTTGCACTCCAGAGGCATTAGCTCAACTATGTTCCTAGTAGTATTATTTGTAATAGCAAGAACCTGGAAACAACCTAGATGTCCCTCAACTGAAGAATGGATTAACAAACTGTGGTACATCTACACAATGGAGTACTACTCAGCAGTAAGAAAAAATGATATCCTAAAATTTGCAGGCAAATGGATAAATCTGGAGAATATCCTCCTGTGTGAGGTATCACAATCCCAGAAGAATAAGCAGGGGACGTACTCACTCATTAGTGGACTTTAAACAAAAAGCAAAGCATACTCAAGCTGCAAACCGCAACCACTGAACATTTTGGGATCTGAAACACTTTGGACTGGCACCTTGGAGCCCATTCCCTCCAGAGGAACACCTGACCCAGTCTTGATGTTGGGGTGAGGAAAGTGGATCTGCCTGAGTGGATGCTGAACTGAGTCGCCTTGGGACCTTGGGACCTCCTGCCCTTGCTGGGGAGGAGATAAAGAGATGGGGAGAAGAGAGAGTGACTGGAAGAGGTGGGAGAGGGAAGGGAGTTTGAACAAGGGGATACATGGTTAAAAAATATGACTTTATTCATAAAAAACTTTACCTGTTCCTAATTTACGCTGTATTATTGTCTTTATGAAATTGAAAAAAAAACTTTTCCTAGTAGGAAACAATTCTATTCTCCTTTACCAAAAGAGCAGAAAAGAGTGCCAGTAAGATTAAAAAACAAACAAACAAACAAACAAACATCTTTTGGGGACAAGAATAATCACTTCCCAGGTAAAAGTACTTGATACACAAGACTGATCACTTGAGTTTGATTCGTTGAGCCAGGTAAGTAGTCTAATGTAGAGGCACTCATCTCTTTTCTCAGCACTCTTATAGCCAGAAGCCTATGGGCCAGCTAGCTTGAAGTATGGAGGTGCAGAAACAAGAGATACCCTACTTTGGGCAAATAATATGGCTCAATATGTAAAAGACTTGCCTGAAAAGTCTCATGGCCTGAGTTTGATCCCTAGAACACACATGAAGGTGGGTTGAGAAAAGTAGATCCACGAACTTGTGTTCTGATCTCCACATATGTACACACACATGCATTAATAATAATAATAATAATAATAATAATAATAATAATAAGTAAAAATTAAACTGAACATAGACCTCATCTCAAGGTAGGATGAGAGAACCAACCCCCCCAAAGTTCTCTTTAGGTCACCAACTTTTAGATAAGACTATTGAATGTTGGCATCTTAACATTAGGACCCAGTAATAATGAGCCATATGTTCCCCATGTTCTCATTTGCCATGGTTGGGAGCAGTAACAAGGTATAATTCTGCTTCATAGCCTAGAGCATCAGTGGAGAGCTATAAGGACCTGAATCTCTCCCTCCTTTCCTTCAGGTAGCCATAGAGGTCAAGCAAGGAGCCTAGACTTCATAACACTGGTAGTGATTCTACTAGTAACAAGTGTCATCATTGCCCAATTTCCTTGCTAGGATGCTTTCTGAAGAAAGCAGCTAAAGTCTGGGGTTGAAACAGTATCTGGAGCCTTACAACAAAATGAGACTAGAGTCTCATCAAAGACACAAAAGATGTCAATAAGAATAAGATTCAAATTTTAGAAGTGGAAAATACAATAGCAAAAGTTAAAGATTCAGTGTATGGGCTTGACAGCAGAACAGAGGAAACAAAAGAAGGGTTCAGTGAATTGAAAAACCAAATAGAAATTGAACAATCCAGATGGCAAGAAGTTAGTGCAACAAACCCTTTACGACTTATTTAAAGCATCCAATAGGTACAAAAGGTCTTGGGTCAGGCACATGTGGAGTTCATTTTGTTTGTCCCGTGTATAATATCCTAGCATCTAAAAATAATAATCAGATTCCTTTTGAGAGAAGCTGTTCTGAAGAATATTGACAGTAGTTATAAGGCCCGGCAAACACACAATTATCAACAGCAAATATTTTTGCAGGATATTGATAGACCAGTTACAAAGTTTAACAAAAATAAGCTTAAATTAAGTACTTGTTTACTGATTTACTGATATCCAATACCTTTTAATTACCAAGCAGCTCTGTTTGGGGTTCTTAGTGTCTCTCACAGCCCCCAGTGTGGGATCAAATCAGTCCAACCAGGAAAAATCTTATTCTGGCAATGAGGGACAGTAGGGAGCAAACTACTAGAAGCTTAATCAGCCGTGTCTACAGAGAATATTGTTCAGAGAAAAGGGAGGATTTTGTAAGAATTGAAATGAAGTCATGCTGGGCATGGTAGTGCTTGCTTAAAATCCCAGCACTTGGGAAACTGGAAGAGGATCATTAAGATTGAGGCTAGCTGAGGCTTCATGGAGAGATCCTGTCTCAGTCCAACAATATGGAATTGCTTATGCCAGCCCTCCGAAAAATAATGAGAGGGTGGACAGATAACAGGTGGCAGTTAAAAACACTTGCTGCTCTTGTAGAAGATCTGAGTTTGGTTATTAGTGTCCATGTCAGGTGGATGTCAATTGCTTGTACTCTAGCTCCTGGGGACTACACATTTATTTGTGGCCTCTAGGAGAACTCATGTATGCATAGCACTCACAGAGACAGACACATACAAATAATTAAAAAATAAGTTTTTTTTAAAGGTAACTAAAAGCTAGGAGATTTATGTACAGCTACCTTACTTTAACTGAGTATGTTCTGGCTTTGGTTCATACTTGTATTCTGATTGTGCTATTTGTTTAAAACAGGGACATATTCAACTTCAATATTGAGACATTGAAATAGAAAGTAGAAACTGTAACCATCATGGCAAAGATGAAGATACTTTAAAGCGATATTGTGACCCTCCCTTTGACCATCATACTGGTGAAACAATGAGACAGTCCAAAATTGAAATTCCCCCCCTCCACCAAACAATCTTATGCTTTGGAAAAAGAAAGCCTAAAACCTGTGTTAGTTGGAGGTGAAACTTTTCTACTGAAAGATGTTAACAGTTTGTCCGACCATCTTACAGGAGAGACAATAATGGGTCAGTGGTGGGTGAGACTATACCTTGACCGGGAGGGGACTGCTTAGATATGAGTGTCCTCTACTAATTTTCTTTATGTCAGTATCCTTAAGATGGACTTGAAGGGTTACTGAATCTGTGTCCCTCCTTCAGTGTGACTTTTCTGCTTCTCAAAAACAGAAAAGAGAAAATATGTAAAAGAAAAATTAGCAATCTAAAACAAAGAAAAAATAGGCAGAAAGAAATCCTCAGACCTTGGATATGATAGTGTGCCCCTGCAATCAGCTATGTGGGACATTTAAGCAGACTTGCAAGTTAGGGTCAGCCTGGACAACTTAATGATACATTGTCTTAAAATAAAATGCAAATGACAGTATGTTTGGTGGTGGTAGATTGCTTAACTAGCATTTTCAATAACACACACACACACACCAAAAAAATGAGGCAAGTGTGGAACTACTGTTAAAGGCAAGTTACAGAATCCCGACACTGGAGAAAGTGGCACTGAAAATTTAAAGAAATAATCCCAAGGAACGCAGCAGTCAAGAAACATAAACTATAGCTTCAAAAAGCTTAGGGAATCTTAGGTAGAATATTACCAAAAGACTTCAAACCAAAATATGTTTTAGTGAAAATAGTAGACAAAAGCAATCTAGAAATTAGTGACATTGATAGTATAGTTCATAAATTCAAAAATGACATTAGATTTCATCAAAATTTAAAAAGTCTATTATATAAAAGCCCCCATGAAAAAGTTAAAAGCAAGCTATTCAACAACAATCTCATACAGGAATAATATTTAGAGTATACAAGAAACTCTCAATGATCTAGAATGTGTTTGGGTGGTTGTTCTGGTTTGTGTTCTATTGCTGTGATTGAAACACTGATCAAAGGCAACCTGGGGAGAAAAGGGTTGATTTCAGCTTACAACTCTCAATCATAGTGCATCACTGAGGAAAGTCAGAGAAAGAATTCAAGGCAGAAATCAGCACAATGTAACATATGTGAAGCCTTAATTTTAATTTCCTGCTTCTCAAAGAAATGAAACAGACAAAAGAATCTTACTTAATCCTTTAAAAACTGAACTGCTGGAAAATGTACAAAGGCCAAGAAAAAAGAAATACTTTACAGATTTAAGGAGGAGGCTATACAAATGACAAAGACATATATGAACAGATAGTTAACAGTACAAGGCACTTGAGGACTGCAAGTTCAAGCTAGAAAGTGCTATCTTCAGAAGATGAATCGTGGCACTTCCATAGTGTGTGTGTGTGTGGGGGGGGAAGGATGGACAGTTGATATATTTAGTGACCTGGCTATAGGTCTAAAGGATGATGCTCATAAAATGGGCCATTCCCAATGATTTATATTTTGTGTTATTTCATTTCTATAACATTTCTGAAATGAGAGAATTATAGAACTGGAGACCAGTTTAGGGGTTACCAGAGCCTAGAGAGGAGATGGGAGCAGAAGGAAAGTAAGTGTGGTTATTTAAAAAAACAGCAGGGAGAATCTGTGCAGCGATGTGAATATTGTAAATCTTTCTATATCAATATCAGTATTTTTATGAAAACCTACTGTAATTTTGTATGTTGTTGCTAGAGTGGAAAACTGGGTAAAAGGTCTATAGGATAGCTATACTAGTTCTTACAACTACATGTTACTACAATAATTTAGCTAAACTAACTGTAAATTCGAATTTAAAATGTATAAAAGAGCATCTGCCCACTTTGTTCTTCTCTATATTCCTTTGCCAATTCCTCATAACACATTTCCAGTTAGAAGTTGGATTGATAAGTTTTTGAAATGTTGAGGATGGATGTGTGAGAGACCCAGAAAATGAAAGTGGGAAGGAAAACACTCCATATAAAAAATCTTTGAAATCTCTTTTCCATTCTTTCTTACAGCCCAATTTCAGATACATCCCGAAGGAAAGTTGTGTTTTGTTAGTCAACACTGCCTCTAGTGTCAGAGTAGTTGGAATGCATTTTGAATTATATATTCCTGGCCTGCAGGTCACAAGAAGATATTCTCCAGATATGACTGACTGGAGCAGGAAAAAAAATCACCCACAAGACTAGCTGCACATTCTTATTTTGAATTGAAACAGATGTAGAGAGTCATGTTTCAGGACCTCATCTGGCTGGGATGGTATTCAGGAAACAACTGGGACTTCTGAAGCCTGTATGTCAAAACTTAAGCTGTAGAAATCCTTTCAAACAAAAATTAGGTTGGGCTGCAATGCTAATTAATGTTCAGCCTAGGCTTTGAAAGAGATTTGAGGTCTTTATGTTGGGTGTTTAGGTTTCTATGGTCTCAGACATGTAACTGGCTTAGTGTGATTATATAGGCACTTTGGTTGCAGAACCTGGAGTGGAGGTTCATTATGAAAGTTGTTAAATACCAAATATACATTTCCTTTGTGAAATTATTTGATTGAATAGCTATCTTTTAGCTTGTGGTTATATACAGTGGAAGGAGTTCAGAAAAAGATGGTCATATTTAGCTCTTTTGTATACAAGGTCTTTTCAGTTACAAAAATGCCATTCTGTCTGGGGCCAGGCCAGATAAGGGAGTGGAATGGAGGACTGCATTCTCTATGTGTGTTAACATTGGAGGACTTTCTACCAAGTTCAGGAAGTAACAAGAGCCCGAATAATAAAATATTCTTCCTTGTTATCTTTGTAGAGGCACATCTGCCTTGTATCTCCCAGGAAGCTGGAAAGCTCTTTTTTTTCAGGCAGAAATCTTCATTCTTAAGGGGCCTTTATTGATTGTCCCTTACTCTGTTGTCAAAGTCTTATTTCTTCTATCATTTTACCTCCTATCTTTGAGGGCATTGTCAGAGATTTCACAGGAAGGGGTGGGGAAACACTTCATTTAGGAACTGTAACACTTACTAGACACATCTTTTCCACTCGCTCTTAAAGCCAAGTCCTAGGTATGTCTAAAAGTTGGATCTTGTGGGGGTTTTTTTAGGCAGTACTACCTCTAGTGTTAGAATTGTTTCATGGCATCTTGATTTGTAAACTGCTAAGAAGCTATTGTCCAAGTGTGTCCATGCACACAATAGGGATTAAAAGAGAAACTTCCTTAAGCTAACATCTTAGGAGAAAAGGGAAAAGTAGGTACAAAGTGCAGAGAAAGCGCTAAAGTTCGGAGAATGTGCTTTGGCATCAAAGTGGCAAAGAAGAGAAGTATACTGCTTGTACTAATCAGTAGTTGAATGGAATAAGATAATTCATATCTGGTCTGAGGGTCCATCATGTGATTTGAAAAGTGAATGTCATAGTCATTTTGAAAGGATTATAGATGATATGGAATGTACTTTGTGAGAGAATGAACAGGGAAGTACAAGACTTGGTAGCTAATGTATACATACACACATCTCCTGGTTGAAGGGCAAGAGAGTGAAAAAATGCATCCAGTCTGTCTTCTATGACTTTAATGTGTTGAGTCTGAGGATAATACAACACAAAAAGATGCAGTAAATGTTGTAAGAGGTTTCCTGTAGGTGGGCTGCTTTTTAGTATCCTGTTAGTATTGATATATGAATTATGATTTTAATTAGAATTTAAATTTTAGATAGGTGATAAAATAGTTGGATAATGAGTACGAGGAAAATATTTCATTTTATAGTAATCTTTCTTGACAAATTAGAAAGATCTTCAGGTTTACTACACAAACATTTCACTTTGTTTCCAGCCAGGTACTCCATTTATTAGATAGAAATATACATAGTCTATGATGTGCCATAATAATGTGTGATCTAAGGTGATATGATAGAAGACCCTTTATGAATATGAAATGACAAGCAGAGTGACTAAGTATAAACAAGCACAAATGGACTCATGAGGGTTTAGATAGATAGTTTATATTTAGACCCAAAGTCAAGTATTTACCAGTCGCTTAGGGTTGGTGATTCTCATTGAGTTTAAGAATAGGCCTCCCACTCACATGTATAAAAATTAATATTTGAGGACATATTTTCTTGTTTTAACCAAACTTCTCAATGTCTTAGTTTTTAAACCTCATAATATCCTCTTCTTTTGTGTATAATCAGTCTGAGGGGAATCTGAATTTCTAGGACATAGTACATTGTTGGATCTAGTCCCAGATTTAGCACTACAGAGAATGGTTCCTACGGGGATTTCCTTAGATATTTTTTCCTCATCTTCAACCAAGACTTTTAAGAGACCTGATCTGTATTTTCCTCGTGAGTTCTCTTAACATTTCCCTGAAAAGTTCTTTAAAATTTCCCATTGTCGGCCAGAAAGAAATGGGTTTCCAAAAGAGCTTGGAAAAAAAAAACTGTCATTCATTTATTATCATCAAAAAAAATGTCCCATTGTCAATAAATTTTGTAACTCCATTCTTTTCATGTGGGCTCAAACTCCTATAGCACAGTGTTTAAAGAGTATAAACTAGGTAAAAGGATCCCTATGAGACTTGATCCTCCATTCTAGCTTGTGTTATCTACAATTGTGTGTTGAATCTTTTCTTGTCCCATTGTTTCCTCAGTTAATGTTCCAGTATCTCTCTCTCTCTCTCTCTCTCTCTCTCTCTCTCTCTCTCTCTCTCTCTCTCTCTCTCTCTCTCCTCTCTCTCTCTGTGTGTGTGTACTCTGTATCATTATGAATAGTGAAAAATAAGAAGTAGCTATGCTACTGAAGATTATTCTGTAGTTTGTAGAAAATGTAATGAGAAAATTTAAGTGGGTAGAATCTGTTTTGAGATTTAGTTGTTTGAGATCAGGGTACAGAATGTGGCAATATATGGTAGTCTACAGAGGAAGGGTGTATTTATTAACAATTCGTGCTTTATTCATTCATTTGGCAATGATGTTAGATATTATCATTTATATATAAGAGGCATGTAGCCTCTGCTTTCAAAGAGATTAACCTGTGAGAAAATAGAATCATAAAATTCAGTACATGAGTTTACTCATTCTAATGCTATTAAATAATACTAAGTGCTGAATACCATGCTCAGAACTGTCCTAAGTGTTCTACATTGAACTTTTCATTTGTACATTGTACCATGTGGAGGTCTCTGCAAACACCAGGGCCACAGAGTAATGATCTACATGAAACAAGAAGAAGGTTTGGTTGAACACAATTCAGGAACCAGTGTTGCTTAAAACTTCATGTCTGACAGCAGGCAAAATACCGTGGGCATATTTAAATACAGTATAATTTGGATAAAAGTTTTCTGGTTTAACACAATCCATGTACACAGTGAAGCACATTTATATGAAAGCTTTTCTCAAAGTACATGTCACTTTTTCAATGAAAATGGATTCAAGATATAGGCTACATGTGTTATCTTAAGGGCCTAGGGGAGAATCTGTTGAGTTCTCAGTCATACAGATAGCACAGAGGTCATCTGGACTATCAACAACATTTGGTCCTGTTTCTGAAAGCCTGGGGGAACTCCTGGCCATGTAGATAATACAGAGGTCATCTAGATTATTAGCTACCTCCATTCCCAGCCTTCTAGGCCAAAAGCAAGTTATACTTCTTTTCCTTTGAAAAAACAGCCCTGTGTGTTTAATGTTCCTGCTTTCCCTGGTGCTTTTCAGTAAACCCAAGGACCTTGTGCCTATCTACATGTTCCCCATTTCTAGGTTTTTAAAGAAAAAATAGTGGTTGTAATAGAGACCATGGTTGAATACATTGCCTCTATCTATGGCTAGTCTAATTAATATAGGCAAGCTTAAGAGAATTATAGGAATAGGTAACATAGGACCAAAGAAAAGAAAAAAAACATCTTAGCAATATGAACATTCAAAGATCATTTGAGAGATTTTTCTATTTCTTTATGTAAATCATTAATTCTACCATAATATATGATAAAAAAAAACCCCTGACACATTAAAGCAGCTCATGCCAGGAAATTGTTGATTATGCTTGAGCAACAGATAATCTATAGTACCTCTATTTTGTAAAACTGTGGTCTTTAATTCACCTTGGTTGAGTTTTTTTGCTAATGTCTTTGTTGTAATATTTGTAGTTTTACTACTCATACAGTGCTGTGAGAATATGTTCTGTTACATTGTAAATAATTGTTCAACCTACTGGTTTAAAAAAAACACTGATTGGCTGAAGGCAGACAGGGTGTGTGAGTGGGGCTACTAGACTAAGAAAACTCTGGGAACAGGAAGAGCAGAGTAGAGTGCCAAAGAGATACCAAAGAGATACCAAAGAGATGACAAAGAGACTCCAGAGAGACCAGCAGAGACACCAGCAGATGCAGAGGACAACTATGATGCTCTGAGAAAAGGTACCAAGCCACGTGGCTAAACAGATTAATGGAAATAGATTGAAATAAGATGAAAGAGCTAGCAAATTATATGCCTGGGCCCTAGGCCTATCAGCATAAAATTAATATGAGCCTTTGTGTGATTATTTGAGGCTAAGCAGGGCTGAGAATAGGTTCGAACCTCTGGGCTAGGTCAGAAAGTGCGGCCCAGAAACTTAATACAGGGTATCTTTGAAACCTCGATTTGTATTCCAGTAACCATGCCTGGGAAATGAAAGAGCTATTGTGGCTATAACCATTACAGGACTGAATAGATATGTGAAGAATCACCACAATTTTGGGGGAGAACTCTCTTAATTATATTGATAGTTTGCAAAAATGTCCTGAGAAAAATGGGTGTAAGTGGTCTACCCCACATAAAATCTTACCACCTGCAGGAAGGGCAGTATAAAGCAGCATTTTCACCAAAAATGTCCATGCCAGAGGCAGTTGTTTACAAGAAGGAAAGGTATGATTAGAAGTGGAATTTCGATAAGGAGGAATTTGAGTACATTTAAAGCACAAGCAATGTGATAGAAAACATCACAGACAGGAATATTAGGAGAAGCCTATTACACAAGATTTCTGACCCCATACAGGCCAGAACTGCCTGCGGCAGCTTTTCCCCCCCAAATGACTCAGACACTTATATTAATTTCATCCTCTTTGGCCTATGTCTCAGGCACATTGCTCGCTAGCTCTTTCATCTTAATTCAACCCATTTCCATTAAGCTATCTGGCCACATGGCCATGCTCGTGGCTCACCTGGGTCCTTACATGGTTCTTCTTTGGCAGCTGGATTGAGTCTGTCTGACTCAGCACTCCTCATACCTGAACCTCAATTTCCTCGACTACTTCTTCTATGGTGCTTGACACAGGCCAAAACAGTTTCTTTATTTGAAGAATGATTTTCACAGCATATATATGAACATTCTCACCACAGAAGCCTATGAGTATGGGTGCACGTGGATTGTATGTTGTCCTGTTATTTGTGCATAGTGCTAATGAGTGACTCTTATGCAGTATGTTAGTTCGGGGCGTGCTGAGGGGCTCAGCTAGGGAATGCCAGGAATCCTTACATATCACCGTTTTGTTTATTATAAAAAAAAAAAACACTAGGTTTATGGCAGCAGGGTTGTTGTGGTCTCTGTCTGACTGCTTCCTGCTGACACAGGGACGGAGATGTCTGCTGGAT
Source organism: Sigmodon hispidus (assembly GCA_004025045.1). Lineage (NCBI taxonomy): Eukaryota > Metazoa > Chordata > Mammalia > Rodentia > Cricetidae > Sigmodon > Sigmodon hispidus. Next base: position 89,491 of record PVIH01006543.1, read on the forward strand.
TCGGAGATGTAGTTTATCTTGCTTGTAGATCGAGGATTTGAGTCACAGGGCCGTGTTTTCTGGAGCTCGGAGAAAATCATGAGTTAGTGAGATAACTTTGGGAAGTAATAATATAGTGAGTGGTGTACTCTGCTAATTTTGGAGATGGAAAAAGGTTTTTAAGAGGGGGTAGGAAATGGTCTGTTTTACCTGCATTGACTTTGTTTCTTTTGGTCTTGGGGGGGGCGGGCATTTGTTTTACCTGTATTGACTTTGAAAATGGCTCTTGAAGCAGCAGCTGTGGAAGTGGGGAGGGTTGAGCCAAAATACCTTGGAGCCGTTTGTTGACCTTCATCTTAGAAGCAGCCTGGAATGGGAAACTCAGAGACCGGGATTTTAGAGAAATGATTTATATTTGGCGGTCCACCTGGGAGACTGGAACTGACAGGTTGAAGTAAAGTGAATAGAGGTGGCTAGAGCAGTTGACAGTCTGAATTTAGGCGAAATGTTATTTGCTTTTTATTTTGACAATGGAGAGGCTAGAAAGAGAAGTGAGACCCCAAAGTTCTTGCCTGCAGGACTGAGAGTATATGTCTTTTAGTGTCCACAGGGAGAAGACTACTCAAGGCCCTCTCTTTGCAATGAGGGTGGTCAGCTTAGGGAAGCCTTGGCTGCATTAACTACCCACGATCAGACCTTAGTTTAGTTCGGAGTGATCTCTGTGTAATGTCTCTTTGCCGCTCGGGGTTAGGAGACATTCACTTAGACCAGCATTCCCTTGATGGAGTCTTACACAAGGACTGAGCTTGCCTTTATGAGGCTAAGCAAGAGCAAGGCAATAGCTGGCCAGACAGCTTTCATCAGCAGGCGGCATCTCTCCTGTGATATATCTTAAAAGTCAACTTTTGACTGGAGTCTGCCTGAGGTCTCTTCTCAAGGTCTAAGTTTTAGCTCCAATGTCAGGTTAAAAAACAGATCACACTCAGGGATCTAGTATGAGCTGTGCCTGTTTTTAAACTCGCCTTTAGTCTATAACCTAAGTTGAATTTATCTGAGAAAATTTGCCAACTTTTATTATCAGTTGCTTTTTGTAGAGGGAAAACTGGATTCATGTGGCCAGAAAGAGAAGAACAGAAAGCTAGAAAGGAAAGTTTAGTGTTGAGATATGAAAAGAAATAGGAAAATTTTTAAGAACAGAGAGATAAAGGGGTTTAGAAAAAGAGAAAAGACAGGAAAAACTCTATTTGCCCATCACTTGCAAAAGTGAGCCCTTGTAAAATATCGGGGTTGGTGAGCTGTTAGGTGGCTATTTTGAGTAATCTAAGGGGTAATTAAGCCATTTTGTAAAAAACAGATAAGCTTGGTAGTATCTAGATAAAGGCTAAATGGTTTTAACGCCTCCACCCCCAACCATAAGGGTTAAGATGGAGCTGCTGGCTGGCTGGCATTATTTCCCATTGTCTAAATCTAAGGGAAGTGTATTCCCAGCTGCTTGATGTCACAAAAGCACTGCTGGGTCCACAGGGAAGCGAATCCACGCTAAAAGGTCTGTCAACTCTTTAGCGCTCTCCATCTGACATGTCCCAACCCACCCGCACATGTGCCTCTTGAGTGCTCATCAGCCCAGAGAGGGAGTGCTAGGAACTTATACAATGCAACACGATAACAAAAAACTCATCAGCTTTTCAGAACCATGCGCCTGCGACCTCTCCCTGGCACCACCGGAAGGTGCCAGTGTAAATCCTCTCATGGGACCATGTCCCTGGACGTTTTGTAGTAATGGGAAAAAGCCAGGAGTGTGTGTTTGTCTAAGGATGGGGAAGCACTTACCAATTAAATCCACTGGTGTTCGAATATTGCAGCGCTGGGCAGATAGAAGTGTGGCCTTGCAGTGAACCTCGGGATCAGGTTTTCTTAGCTTTTGTGCTCAGGAGGGAACCTGTCCAAGTCACGGCACCAATGTTAGTTCCGTGTGTGAGAGCAAGTACACACTAACAAGGCCACACACTAGAGTTTATGAGAGAAGAGTCCCAGGCGGGTGAAGAAGCAGAGAAGTCAGAGGACAGAGAAGAAAAGGACCAGAGCACATGCTCACAGTCGCTTTTAAGGGAAGGGGCATGCACGGGTATGCATCATGGATTCAGGGAGGTGTTTCCGGGTCCAAGGAGGCGCTTCCCTTTGCAGTGCTGCAGGGTTTGCGTAGCCATGCCCAGGGGCTCAGCTAGGGAATGCCTGGAATCCTTACACCGTATAAATTATTTTTAGGATCCCAGGAATAGACAGGTCTCTTCTGATATGAAAAGATTGTTCTTGTTGACAGCCATGTACCAAATTAAGCCTGTGGTTATTTTCTAAGCCATTGGCAATAGATAACACTATTCTAGGTACAATAATATCAACTTTAGTAAGCAATACATCCAATGTTCCTTTTTTCCTCAACATAATATTTTTATTGATAATTTGAGAATTTTGCACAGTTCACTTTGATCACATTTGTTTCCCATCTAAGTCCACTGTCCCACCTATGTTCCATCCCTTCAAAAAGAAAAATAACACTCCAAGTCCAGTTTGTGTTTCACACACACACACACACACACACACACACACACACACACACACACATTGGCATTCCAGTGGCCAGCCATTAAAGATAACTGAGTCCTTCCCCACTGTTCTACCAGAAGCCATCAGCTGTGAAGTGCTACACTTCAGCGTCTTTATCAAAAATTTTTAAGACTCTCTTCAATGGCTTTCAATCTAGACTGTTTATTTGGGAGTGGGTTGTCAAGAGGCCACTGCCATCTTGAATCAAATACCAGGTTATTCCTTATTTTTCATCTTCATACAACTATAATTTCCACTATCAGAGCTTTCCAAAGAGTCCTTAATTATGCTAAAATCTGCATTATTGCATTTTGACTGATCAGTTAATCCAAACGAAATATCCCCCATTGACTTACTAAATGTTTGTGCATCATCTTTTGTCTAGAGAACTGGTCCTAAAGGAGAAAAACAATCCTTAACATGCCAAAACAGCGTCATACTGTCTCCTATTACAGGTGTGCCTTTTATCTCCACAAAAAGCATTTGAATTCTGCATTGACAAGCTGAAAATTAGCATGCAATACAGTCAGTAAACATAACAGCATCATTTTTGGGTCAGTGGTATTGTATTCTTTTTGTTTCCCTAAAGTCTCAGCTTGAAGAGTGCTGGTGTATTTCTAAGTTATCACCTTGCTCTTCCTTTTGGTCTGTCTCCTCTTGATGGATTTGTTATTTGCCTTTAGACCTTTCATTTGTCTGGTGGTCTAAGGCATGCTATCCCTGTTGGATGCATCAGAGTGGGAGCCATATGGGACTTTAATCATTTTCTGGAAAGACACAAGCTGTTTAGTTTCTATTGTTTTGGAGAGACACCATGACCACAACAATTTTTATAAAGAAAAACATTTAATTGGGGATGGCTTACACTTCAGAGATTTAGACCACTATCATTGTAGAAGGAAGCATGGCAGCAGGCAGGCAGATACAGTACTGGAGAAGGAGCTGAGATTTCTACACCTTGATCCACAGGCAGCAGAAGGAGTCTGTCTTACTGGGCATGGCTTGAGTATATATAAGACCTCAGGGCCTACCTCCAGTGACACATTTCCTCCAACAAGGTCACACCTATTCCAGCAAAGCCACACCTCCTAATTGTGCTACTCCCTATGGCCAAGCATTCAAACACTTGAGTCCATGAGAGTCATTCCTATTTAAACCACCACACAAGCATAGCATAGCCTCAATGTTAGACAACACTGGAACCTTTCCATTGATTAGTTTTTAATTTTTTTCACTTAGCATATACTTCACTCTGTGTCTCTAATAGGGCAAAATGCTTTAGGGGCATCAGAAGAAAAACATCATCCTTTTAAAGTGAAAAAATTAAAGTTAGCATATATAAATGTAGCATGGTATGTGTGTATACCCCTTTTTATTTTTAAAACTTGTCATTTAAGCATTTGATGGTGTTGTTCCACAATAACTTAATCCTATGGACTGTAAGGGATATTAATAACATAATTAATATTCTATATACTGCAAACTTCTCTAAAGCATTTGCTAGTATAAGCAGAATCATTACCAGTTTTTAGTTGTAGTGGGAATCCTAGAGAGAAAATGTGTAAGTTCCACATGAGGCATACTAACTAGTATTTTTCTATAGCCCCCAGGCCCCATTCCATGCCTGGGGCTGAGCTCTGCAGCTGACTAGTTAGAGAGAGGTGCTGTGCAAGCCTGTAGTAAAATCTGCAGGTCTTTATACAGATGACTTCAGAGAAGGCCCAAGACACAGAGAGCTGTTGTTTCAGATGTCAAGCTGATGTCCACTCATAATTATGCACTAGAAGCTTGGAATATTGTACAAAAATCTTGTCTATAATACAGGGTAGGCTCCCATGAGACTTTTTTAACTTCCTCCCTTGCCAGAGTCTGACCATTTATGAGACCAAGAGTAAGAACAAAACTAAAACAAACAAACAAAAAAACCCAGCTTAATTAATGGTAATTATCTTTTGAAGATTTAAACTCAAGGCTATAAGATAAAAGATTTAAGAATCTTTCAAATTCAGGGAAATTTTAATTTTGGGCTCAAGGAAAGTCCTGCCAGGCAATTGGATACTCAGAAGTATCTAAGAAGTAATCACAGAAAATCCTGAAGGAGAAAACAATTGGGTTTTTCCTTGCAAGTATGAGAAAGTACATACACAGCTAATGCTGTAAATGAGACAAAAGTGTGGACAGTGTCAAAGCATAACAGTTTTATGGAGGAAGAACTTTCTGGAATATTTTAGTTTGTACTATGTTATGAAATCTAATGTAATAGATTTTAGGCTGCACCAAAAATACTTTTAGATGGAAACTTCAGAATAAGCTAACTCCTATTGGTTGTATTTTGTCATTATCCCCTTCTGGTCTCCAATGGAATTTAATAAACATACAATTATGTTTTCATTTCTTGCCTTCTGTATTATTCAGAAAAAATAATTTTAAATAACTCCTTTGTATTTCAGTTTACTTCTGTTTTTCTCCTTAAATCCATTCCAAGCCCATTTGCATTGTTATTTTTAATTTGTTTTAGTATGTTGTACAAAAATAAATATTTTTAAAATGAAGTTTCAGTAATCATAACTACAAAAGAATCTGATTGGTGTTTGGGCTCTCAGTGTCTGAAATGAAAAACTCTTCATTTCTGATATAAAGGACAAGATAAAATTCTTATTTTGCTAATACTGTGAATGCATCACTGAAGGGATGCATAATTTGAACAGGCGCTGTCAGGGAAAGCATCTCCTACAGTCTTACTAACTGATAGCTCATTGCACCAGCCCTTTGGAGCAGCCTTCTATTAGCAACAGCCATGGCTGTTTCTGGCTTTCCTCCTAGGCAAGTTTGTATGTGCTCTCTAGGGACAGAGGTTCCAGAAGTTTAGTATTACTGTCATGTTTCAATAGAATTGAAATATTTTTTATTTACTTTTCTTTTCAAGGCAAGAAAAGTCAGCTAAAGGAGTGCATGGAACATTTCTCCCATTTCTACTCATGTCCCATTTGTTACAACTTTCTCTTTACTAGACTCCATCCTTGAAGACCTCATCTCAAATGTTTTAATTCTCCACTACACCTCTACATTCACAACCCTTCTGCAGCATTCCTTTTCTCTCAGTTTTCATTCTCAGTGCATATCTATCCTTCATGTTCTAATTCATATATGAAGTCAGTTAAAATATTCAGTGGCTGAGTAACAAAATCCAATTATAGTAAACTTAGTTTGTTGACTTGTGGAACCATGGGTGGGTACAATTCTATATTTGTGGAGAACATAGAATTTATATATAAAATATATGCTCCTTGTGCTTTTGAAGAGCCATTTCTAAAAGCATTAAAGGCAATCTCTATAAAATTTTGAAGTAATTTTGGGTAATTCCCATGGAGTATCTTCAAAAATATCTTAAAAGGGGATCTTTTGAGTAATTATTAATTATCTGTAGATACCAAGTAGCATGCTAATGGAAACTGCCAATTATTTATTAGTGTGGAACAAATGACTGCATTTTATTTAGTGGCACAATAATTTATATAGGCTTTTACCAGTAAGTTGTTTAAGATGTATACTTCCTATCATTATTGACTCTATATTTCTTGTAAATAAGTAGTTACAGACTGTTGTGAAGAATTATAGCATAGATAAATTTCTATAATAATTTATTGATATATAATTCCAGTAGGTGATGAAGAGGAAGGAAGAGTAAGTAATTGATGATGAAGTAAAGGATTAATTCTATGAGCTACCACTTTAGCAGAAGCATTTTTAAATAAGCTAATAACCCATTATGCTTTGGTTATTATATTTCTTACAGAATTCAAGCAAAAAGCTACAGAAAGGAATTTAAAGAATGAGGCCAAATTTCGGTTGACATGGTCCAAAATTTCACATTTTTCTCTTTTAGTTTATCATGAAAGTTAAGCACTCATTTAAGTATGGATTAGATGTACCTCAGGAAGTTAATCAACATCAACTTAGGTGCTTTATGTTCATGTTGTAATTGTTCCTGTACTAAAAGTTGAGCCTATTTTAACTTTTCCCTATGAAGGGACCATTGGTTAATCTTGAGTTATTCCTGCTGTGAGGAAAAACAAACAAAAATGAACAACAAACAAGCAAGAACTAAGCTCGGAGGCAGTCCAAGCTCATACAGTGGAGCCCCAACCACCATTCCTTACACAGATGTTGCATCAGATACTGCTTTCTGCATTCAACAGACTCACAGGTAGCAGAAAGGGTTGTGGGCCATTTCAACAGGAGAGTCTTTGTTCTTGTTAGATCATATGAGAGAATGTGCTGAATTCAGATGGGAAGGCAGAATGGCCACAGAGTTCACTTGCTTGCTTTTCTTTGCCAAGACCTACTGAGATTTGTCTGGCAGGGAACTCTTTTTCTTTTTTTCTCCTTCTGAGAGGGTCCAAACAAAACATTAACCTACTCCAGCTTGAAAAATAATTGACATTTTTTTCTCCCTTTTCACGGGCCCTCTTCACATTAGTTTCTTTTTGCTTCCAGTATTTAACATTGACAGTTATTTGATCAGGAAACCAAGGATTAAACTTTACAGTTACTTGTACAAAGTTACAGAAGTCTTACTCTGAATATTTTGCTCCTCTGCATCTTAAAACATCTCAATAATTATATAAAGTGTTTTGTCTCAGAGAACTGAGAAGAACCCATCTTTATTTCCTTTATCTTACTTATAGTCATGACCTCTTGAATGAGAGGACTAAACTCCTGTCTTCTGATTCCATTTTTTTAAAAAAAATTTCTTATCTTCTCTGAGGATTAAGCCCCACACTGAGTGCCAGCTGTACATGTGTTATGGGGAGGGGGCATCTCTGAAAATACCAGAGCTGGCAGAGTAATGATCTACATGAGTCAGAAAGGAAGCCCAGCTCAATATGACTCAGTAGCTGGTGTTGAATCAAACTTTGAGTCTGACACTAGACAAGTTACTGTGGGCAAATTTAAGTACAGTACAATTTAGGAAAAAGTTTCCTGGTGTAACAAAATCCCATATGCACAATGAGGCACAAGTACACAAAAACTCTTTTCAAAGTACATGTCATTTCCTTCATGAAAATGGATTCTGGAGACAGGCTATATGTGTTATCTTAAGGGCCTAGGGAAGAATCTGGTATGGTCTCAGTCATGCATATAGCACATAGGTCATCTGGTTTATCAACCATGTTTTATCCTGTCCATAGAATCTTGGAGAATCCAGGTATAGCCTGACCCTAAAGATAGTACAGGTATCACTGAGGATATTAGCCATCTCTATTCCCAGCCTTCTGGGCAAAACGCAGATTATACATCTCTTCCCTTTAAAAGACAATTCTGTGTATTTAGTATTACTGCTTTCCCTAGTGTTTAACTGTGTGTGCAAGGACCTTTGTGCTCCTAGCAATAATACACCCATGACTTAATATTAATATCGTTATTTTATGAGTTAAAAATGGAAGCACTGAAACATTAAATAAAATACACCAATCCACATACTGTTTTATTGAAACAGAGAATAGGACACATAAGAGGGTCAGCTTATCTGATAGACTTGGATGTTTTTTTCTTTTTCTCATTTTTTATTATTAATAAAGTATCATTTTTTATCCATGTATCCCCTTGTTCAAATGCCCTTCCCCACCCGCCCCTACAAGTCACTCTTCTCCCCATCTCCTCATCTCCTCCCCGGCAAGGACAGGAGGTCCCAAGGTCCCAAGGTGGCTTAGTTCAGCATCCACTCCAGGCAAACCCACTTTCCTCATCCCCACATCAAGACTGGCTCAAGTGTTCCTCTCAGGGAATGGGCTCCAAAGGCTTGGATGTTTAATGAAGGCATTTTGGTGGAAATTAAGTTTGATGTGACAGGTGAATAGGAAGTAACAGGTTAATAGAAATGAGAGCCAGTGTCTAAGACAGAGATATGAACATGTGTAGAAGTACAAAAGAACTGGGGGGAAATGCAATCTGAATGTTTACTTTGGGTAGATCAGTGTTTGATAGAAGGATGCTATTGATGTGGAAATCAGGAATTCTTGTGGGATGGAATTTTTAGTAAAACAAAGGGCACAGAAATATTGTTCATTAGCCAGTAACAGGGATGGTCTGTTCAAACTGGGGAAAGCACAGAGGTTAGACAAGTTGAAGAATAATTATTTTATAGAAATTTTACAGACCATAATTTGTCTTTAGATTTTTTTTGTCCCCCACAAAAGAGAAACCTATATAAGTGCTACAGTTACTGATAGACAAAGTTTTAAAAAAATATTCTTTGAAACTCAGACCTGTGTCCAGAGTAGAATCAGAGGTGAGCAGATTTCAGCTCTTGAGCCGCCCTTCCAGAGAATCCCTCTCCAGAGTCAGGGTCACATTCAAGGGTCTGATTTCAGACTCTTGCTAGCAGACAGGCCCAAGGCTTTAGTTGGGAAGGGCTTCCTCCAGTGACCCCGAAAAGAAGGAGCCTCACACGGCTAGGGCCTACCTCCAGGGTGATCTGCTTCACCAGAGATCAACTGACAACTTTGAAACTTAGACCTGTGTTCAGAGTGGAAACAGAGGTGAGCAGTTTCCAGCTCCTGTGCTACCAGTCAGGAGAATCCCTCTCCAGGGCAAGGTCACACCCAAGATTCTGATCTCAGACTCTTGCTAGCAGATATTCCCTAGGTTTTAGCTGGGAGAGTATTTCCCCAGCATTCCCTAACAGAAAGGACCATGCACTGCCGGGCCTCATCTCCAGGGCAAACTATGTCATCAGAGACAGACTGACACATTTGAAACTAGGACTCATGTCTCAAGTGGAGTCAGAGATTGTGCAGACACCTTGCTCAGAGCAGACAGGAGAATCAGAAATCCTCTAGCCACAACTGACTAGGAGATGGCTACGTGTGAACCACTGAAGCTATGGGCAGACTCCAGTGAAGAATACATATAACAATACAAAGAACAACAAGGCAACATCAGAAGAAACAGGTGTTTCTACAACACCAAGACATAAACAGAGAAATGAAGAGGAAACAGAAGGAAACAACAGCAAAAACACCTTTATGAAGATTATAGAAGCCTTAAAAGAGGATATAAGAAATTCCATTCAAAGAAATAGAAGAAAATACAAACAAAAAATTGGAAGAGATGAACAAATCCTTGAAAGAAAACCAAGAAAAGGAAACCCAAAAAATGAAAGAAACATTCAAGGACCTAAAAATTGAAATAGATGCAATAAAAAAAGACACAAAATGAAGTAAAGATGGAAATAGAAAATCTGAAGAAAAGAGCTGGAATTACAGATAAATCCAAGAGATGGAAGAGAGACTCTCTGGAGTGGAAGACTCAATAGTGGAAATAGATACATCAGTCAAAGAAAATACTAAAACCAAAACAGCCATAACACAAAATGTTCAGGAAATTTGGGACACCATGAAAATACCTACCTGAGAATAATATGAATAGAAGAAGGAGAAGAATTCCAGCTCAAAGGAACAGATAATGTATTCAATAAAATAATAGAAGAAAACTTTCCCAACATAAAGAAGGAAATTCCTATAAAACAAAACAAAACAAAACAAAAAAACAAGAAGCTTACAGGACACCAAATAGATTTGACCCCCCAAAAAAGACCAATCGCCACATACTAATAAAGCCAAAAAACATACAGAACAAAGGAAAAAATTTAGGAGCTGCAAAAGAAAAGGGCCAACTTACTTATAAAGGCAGACCCATCAGAATAACACCTCATTATTCAATGGAAACAATGAAAGCAAAAAGATCCTGGTCAGAAGTTATATAGTCACTAAAAGAGCATGGCTGCCAACCTAGGCTACTATACGCAGCAAAACTATCAATTACCATAGATGGAGTAAATAAGATATATCATGAACAACTCAGACTTAAACAATACCTATCTACAAATCCAGCCCTTCAGAAAGCATTAGAGGGAAAACTCCAACCTAAGGATTCCAGATATACCCATGAAACCACAATCTATAATCCCACAGAGGAAAAGCCCCAAGAAAGGAAATACATACAACCTACCACCAAAAATAACAGGCAATATCAGTCAGTGGTCACTAATATTCCTTAATATTGATGGACACAATTCACCTATAAAATGACACACACTAACACGATGGATAAAAAAACAGTACCATTCTTCTGCTGCATTCAAGAAACATACCTCCATCTTAAAAACAGACACAGGCTCAGAGTAAATGGTTGGGGAAAGATTTTCCAATCAAATGTCCCTAAGAAACAAGCTGGTGTTGCCATCCTATTATCTAACACAGTATACTTCAAACTAAAATCAATTAAAAGAGACCAGGATGGACAATATTTATTCATTTCAGGAAAAATTGTTCAAGATGAGATTTCAATCCTGAATATTTATGCCCCTAATATAAGGACATCTATCCATGTAAAAGAAACACTACTAAAGCTCAAATCCCACATCAGTTATCACACCCTATTAGTGGGAGACTTCAATACCCCACTTTCACATTTGTATAGGTCAAACACACAGATAACAACAAAGGAATAAGGAGTCTAACAAAGGTTATGATGCAAATTGATTTAATAGATATTTACAGAGGCTTCTACCCAAACACAAAGGAATATATATATATATATATATATATATATATATATATATTTCTCAGCAACACATGGAGCTTTCTCTAATATTGCCCACATAATTGGTCATAAAGCAAATATCAACAGATACAAAAAATGTGAATAATGCCTTGTATCATAACAGACCACCAGGGCCTAAAGTTAGAGTTCAACAACATCAAAACTCAAAGAAAGCCTACCAACTCATGGAAACTAAACATCACTCAGCTGAGGTACCTCTGGATCAAGGAAGAAATTAAGAAAGAAATCAAAGTCTTCCTAGAATTTAATTAAAATGAATCCAAAATGTATCCAAACTTGTGGGACACAATGAAAGCAGTCTTAAGAGGAAAATTCATAGCACTAGATGCCTATATGAAAAACCTAGAGAAATCCCACACTAGAGCACTAACAACACAGCTGAAAGCCTTAGAACAATTAGAAGCAAACTCACCTAGAAGGAGTAGATGGCAGGAAATAATCAAACTTAGAGATGAAATCAATATAATTGAAACAAAAAGAACAATGCAAAGACCCAGTGAATCAAAGAATTGTTTCTTTGAGAAAGTCAACAAGATAGATAAACCCTAATCCAAACTAACCAAAAAGCAGTGAGAGAATATCCAAATCAACAAAATCAGAAATAAAAAGCAGGACATAAAAACTGAGTCCCAGGAAATCCAGAGAATTATCAGGTCATACTTTGAAAATCTATACTCCACAAAAATGGAAAACCTAGAAAAATGGACAGCTTTTTGGACAGGTAACATTTACCAAAAGTAAATCAACATCAAATTAAACACCTAAACAGACATATAACCCTAAAAAAATTGAAGCTGTCATTAAAAGTTTCCCAAGTAAAAAAAGCCCAGGTCCAGATGACTCCAATGTAGAATTCTATCAGACATTCAAAGAAGACCTACTACCAATACTCCTCAAACTGTTTCACACAGTAGAAACTGAAAGAATATTGCCAAACTCTTTTTATGAGGCCACAAGAACACTAATACCCAAGCCACTCAAAGATGCAACAAAGAAAGAGAATTACAAACCAATTTCCCTCATGAATATTGATGCAAAATTTCTCAACAAAATTCTGGCAAACCATATACAACAACACATAAAAGTATCATCCACCATGATCAAGTAGGATTCATCCGAGAAATGCAGGGATGGTTGAACATATGAAAAACTGTAAACGTCATCCATCATATAAACAAACTGAAGGAAAAAACACACATGATCATATCGTTAGATGCTGAAAAAGCCTTTGACAAAATCCAACACTCCTTTATGATAAAAAGCCCTGAAAAAATTGGGAATACAGGGAAAATATCTAAATACAATAAAGGAAATTTACAAGAAGCCAACAGCCTACATCAAACTGAATGGAGAAATACTCAAAGCAATTCCACTAAAATCAGGAACTAGACAAGGATGTCCTCTCTCCCCTTATCTATTCAATATAGTTCTTGAAGTTTTAGCTAAAACAAGAAGAAAACAAAAGGAGATTAAGGGGATACAAATTGGAAAAGAAGTGAAACCATCTCTCTTTGAAGATATGATTTTATATATAAGGGATCCATATAATTCCACCAGGGAATTTCCACATCTGATAAACACCTTCAGCAAGGTAGCAGGATACAAGATTAAGTCCAAGAAATCAGTAGCCCACTTATACACTAAAGATAAAAGGGCTGAAAAAGAAATAAGGGAAACATCACCTTTTTTTTTTAACATACATTCTGCTTATATTTGACATCTGATTCATGGAGAGACCACAGCCTGTGTCTTATTTATTCTTATGTTCCAGAATCTGTCTTACTACTAGAACTCACTATTGGCCCAGTAACAACCAAACACATGGCTGAATAATTTAATGAAGCAATTTGTTTACCAGTCAGATGTCAAGCATTTTATTCTCATAATCACACATAAGTGGCAAAATAAATTATTTTATTTTATTTATTTATTTTTTCTTTTTTTCTGTATACTTATTATTATTATTATTATTACTATTATTATGAACAAAGAAGTCACACTTTCTATCCCTGTATATCATTATTCAATGTCCCTTCCCCCTCCCACCACATCAGGTCATTTTTTCTTCTCCACAACTCCCGATCCCCTCCCTGGGCAGGCAGCAGACAGTCCCATGGTCCCACTGACCCAATATTGCTTAGTTCAGTCTCCACTCCTGGCAGATCCAGTTTTGTCCCCCGTCCCTCAAGAGTGAGTCAGTTGTTCCTTTAGGTGGAGTGAGATCCAAAGAGTCGGATCAGGGAACATCACCCTTTTTAATAGCTGCAAATAGCATTAAATACCTTGGATCACTATAACCAAAGAAGTAACAGATCTATTTGTCAAAAACTTTAAATCACTGAAGGAAGAAATTAAAGAGGCTACTAGAAAATGGAAAGATCTCCCATGTTGCTGGATAGGTAGGATTAACATAGTAAAAATGGCAATTCTACTCAAAGCAATCTACAGATTCATTTCACTTCCCATCAAAATCCCAACACAATTTTTATAGACCTTGAAAGAACAATACTCAATTTCATTTGGAATAACAGGAAAGCCAGGATTGCCAAAACAATTTTGCTCAACAGACGACCTCAGGAGGTATCACCATCCCAGGCTTCAAGTTATACTATAGAGCTACAGTAATAAAAACAGCCTGGTACTGGCATCAAAACAGACTTGTGGATCAATGGAATCAAACTGAAGATCCTGACATAAACCTAAAAGCCTATGAATACCTAATCTTTGACCAAGAGGCCCAAAAAACTCAGTGGAAAAGAGATTGTATCTTTAATACATGGTGTTGGGATAGCTAGATGGTAGTGTGTAGAAAAATGCAAGTAGATTCAAGCCTGTCACCCTGCTCAAAACTCAAATTCAAGTGGATCAAAGACCTCGATGTAAACCCAGCCATACTGAACTTGATAGAAAAGAAAGTGGGAAATATCCTCCAAAGCACTTCCTAAATATAACACCAGTAGCACAGACATTAAGAACAATAATCAATAAGTGAGACCTCCTGAAACTGAGAAGCTTCTTTAAAGCCAAGGACACAGTCAATAAGACAAAACAACAGCCTACAGAATGGGAAAAGATTTTCACTAACACTACAAGTGACAGAGGACCGATCTCTAAAATATATAGAGCCCAAAACCTTGAATAACCCAATTAAAAGTGGGTTTCAGAACTAAAAAGGGAATTCTCAGCAGAATTACAAATGGCTGAAAAATACCTGAAAAAGTGCTCAACCTCTTTAGCCATCAGAAAAATGCAAATCAAAACAACTTTGAGATAGTACCTTAGCACCCGTCAGATTGAATCGCTAAGATAAAGGACACAGATGACAGCCCATGCTGGAGAGGTTGCAGAGCAAGGGGAACACTCCTCCATGTTGGTGGGAGTGTAAGCTTTGGAATGCAGTATGGTGGTTTCTCAGAATACTGAGAATCAATCTCCCCAAGGATCTAGCAATACCACTACTGGGCATATATCCTAAAGATACACATTTGCACTCCAAAGGCATTAGCTCAACTATGTTTATAGCAGCATTATTTGTAATAGCAAGAATCTGGAAACAACCTAGGTGCCCTTTAGTTGAAGAATGGATTAACAAACTGTGGTACATCTACACAATGGAGTACTACTCAGCAGTAAGAAAAATGATATCCTTAAATCCACATACAAATGGATGGATTTGGAGAATATCCTCCTGACCAAAGTATCACAAACCCAGAAATATTAGCAGGGAATGTACTCACTCATCAATGGACTTACAAAAAAGTAAAGAATACCCAAGATGCAAACCACAACCACTGAAAAGCTTGGGATCTAAAGAACTTAAGAGAGACATCCAGGGAGTCCCCTAGGAAGAGAAAATAAAGATCTCCTTAGCTAATTGGGAGCATAAGAAGTTGCAACCAAGAAGAAATGGGAGCAAATCATGAGAGAAGGACATGATTGAGTGAGAAAAAAAAGGAGGGAGAGAAAAAAAACAGATGGAGATCTTAATAGAGGAAGAAAATATGGGTTTGGACAAAGACCAGGTGCTAGTGAAACCTCCAAGAACTCACAGGATGTCCCTGGCTAGATCTCCAACCAATAGTGAAGATATTGCCTAAACAGGACTTCCTGCATAATCAAATCAATAGCCACCCTAAGTGCCATCACAGAACTTACATCCAACAATGACTAGAGGTAGAGGCAGGGATACATGGCTGAGCACTGGGCTGAGCTCCTGGTCCAGCTGAGAGCAGGAGAGGAGAGTCTGTATGAGCAAGAGGATAGGGACTATGAGAAAAATTCCCACAGTGATGGCTGGCTGGAACCCTGGGGAGCTCTCTGAATCAAGAACAGTCACCTGGGAACCATCTGGAAAAGGAATTAGGCTTTCCACGGATAGGCAGCTGTCCACTGTCATGAACGATATGTGGAGCCTCAAGGGGAGGGTTCAGACTGTGTTTCTGTGCATGGACTGGCACCTTGGAGCCCATTCACTCCAGAGGAACATGGAATCCAGTCTTGATATTAGGATCAGGAAATCCGACTTACCTGGAGTGGATGTTGAGGTGATCCACCTTGGGATCTCTTGCCCTTTCTGGGGAGGGTTTGTGGGGATGGGGAGAAGGGAGGCTGAAAGCTGACGGAGAGGGGTCAAGAGGGGTGAGGGAGTTGGAACAAAGGGGTATATGGATTAAAAAATGAAACTTTATTCTATAAAAATAAAAATAAAAAAAGAAAAGAGGGGTAAATATTATGATCTGGATTCAGGGGGTGGGGGAAGGTATAGGGGAAGTCTTGTCAATGGGTACCAAGTTATAATTAGATAAGAGAAACAATTTCTTATATTCTATTGTAAAGTAACATGATAGTTAGATAAGTAAACATATGTCCTACATCATCTTCAAACTATTATAAACACACCATCTTCAGGGCTGTTCTGGGTGTGGATCATGGCTGGAAGGCAAAGTGAACAAGATGAATCCTGTATTTAATATCATGTCCAAGGAATTACTTTAATTGATGTGTAAAAGTTTACATACTTAAGGGGTACCATATTTTCTTTGAGTGTATGAATATGTTCTAGAGTATTCAGAATAAAATAAACATATTCCCAAACTTTCATCATTTCTTTGTTGTGAAAACAATGTTCCTCCTTGTCCATATTTTTTCAAGTACACTATGTTTACTTATCTAACTATCATGTTACTTTACAATAGAATCCCAGTGATATAGAAGAGAGAGATGAATCATGGGATCTTGATGATCAGTAAGATCAGCTAAAAATGATGAGCATTGGTGTTGAGTGAGAGACCCTAGCTCAAGGGAATGAGGCTGGGAATGATAGAGGACACCTGGTGTTGTATTCTGGCCTTTGTGGGCCTACATATGGATGTACACACATGTATAGATACATGCATATCTCTCACACACAAACACACACACATACATACTGACCATGAAAGGGTAAAAAGTAATAGTTACTGAATTATTACTATGCATCTTGAAAACAATGACAGTGTTTCATTAGTTGTTAAGTCCTCTTCTCCAAGTAGGGCTGAGAAGATTAACACAAAATAAACATTTCATGAACAAACTGACAACCCACTAGATAGTTTCTACCATATTTCCAGAGCCCCTAGTTTGGAAAGGTTTTAAATCTTTGAACAAATGTTAAGTGTAATCCTGGCCCCATGATATGAAAAAGAGAAGTATTAGAGGCACCAGTGTACTCTCTCTGATGAAATCTATGAGTCTCTCATCTAGTACAGAGGATTTAAATACAGGATAAAATGCAAGAAACAAGTATAAAGAGGGTAAGTCATTTTCTGTACAGAGTTGATCTAAGACTAAGCATTAGTCCAGTGTGCAGGAACAAAATTGAACAGAGAAAAATGTGGGAGCACAGAATATAAGATGACGATGTCTAACTTGTGCTAAGGTTTGGACATGGTAAATGCATATTGGACATGATGGTGCTAAATTCATGAAGGCTTAAAAATTTCTCAACATTAATAGAAGAAGCAGAGAAAAGTGAGGTGACCCCAGGCAGTTTTTCTTTAATCTGAGAGAAAGATCCTCCATTGCTTCTATTGTGACAGGATTTCAGTTTCAAGTGAGAAATACAACATGCAAGTTGTTGACAGTGACTCTGGAGCCAAAATATTATGCATTATAGCATGGCTTTCCTAATTCCTAGCTTTGAGACCTTGGGAAATGACATAACTATTCCATGCTTCAATTTGTTTATCTTAAAACTTGGATGACAATTCATTTACTCTATTGGATTCTCTGCAGCTTAAATGAGTTTATTTCTATAAATTATCCATAATATCCCACAGATACCAATCATCATTATTATCATTACCTATTTCAGAAATTCATCTCAGTATTTAGGCTTTTAACTCCATTTTAGGCAATGCTGTCTCATATGTCTAAATCGCACGATGCATTATGGACTGTGTTGAATAAATGAAAAGATCACAAAAACTTCTGATTTTAATTCCTAACCTAGACACTTATTGTAAGTGCCTTCTAGAATGTTCTTTCAGAGAGGCAGGAAGATAAAGATGAAAGAAGTGAGAGGGGAATTCAAAGTTCATGCCTTCTCTTCAGCTCTCATGAATTGTTTTTATATAGTTGTGTGTGTGTGTGCCATACAGAGGATTTAACTGTTTTTAATAGGAGGAGTAGGAAAATGTACATTTGTCTTTCTGGAATTGGAAGTTTTACCTTGGTATATCCTTGGTTATATTTACCATTTTATCTAGTCTGAAATTCAGATTTTTAGCCTTCACTTAATAAGAAGTAGTCTTCAGAAGAGAACATGTTTCTTATTTTATCACATTTATTTGTAGTAGAAGAAATTCTAGATACAAAATAATAGGAAATATGGAAAAGTCTGATAGCTAAAATAAGTTCCAGTTGCTAATAGAAATTGATAATTGTCAGGATATATGTGGCCTAGAATCCTCCCTTGCTTGCTTTACTGAGGGCTTTGAGATATATGTGGATAGTATATTTGTCCATTGCTTTAGAGGATATATTTATTGGCAAGTAATAGTCCAGAGTCTCACATTTTAAATGTCCCAGAACTAAAGAGGCAAAAGACGGTACTGTTGGCATTTACAATTGTCTGTTGATTGATATGATAAGTAAGGAGGAAGATTCACTTCTAGTGACTTGGAAGGTTTGGTGCCCTTATTATGAGAGAGAGGTTGGGAACTGATAGACGTCTTTTCTAGAGATGAATTTTTAAAATTATATCTATTATTTCAGCCTTTAAAAAACTTTTTGTGTGGTTGCACTGACTTTCTCATTTCAAATTTTAATGCTAGGTTAAACTTAATAACCTATATTGAAGACATCATGACCAAAGTTGTATACTTCTGGGTCCGGATAGGTGGTGAACAGTTAACATCGTTTGTTGTTTTTCTAGAGGACTCAAGTTCAGTTCCCAGTACCAATGTTGGGCAGCTTACAATCACTAGAAACTCCAGCTCCAGGAGATCAGAAACCCTCTCCTGGCTTTTACAGGCACCTGCACACATGTGGTACACACAGATAGACATAAATGAAATAAAAATAAATATTTAAATAGTTGTTTATTTACAAGCGTTCTGCCTATTACTGGAATCTGTTCTTGTAGAGCCTGTAAAAATATTTATGTCTTGAAAACAAGACTTAATAATAAGGATGAATTTTATCCCCTGTGAATATTTCTATTCAGTTTTAGAATGTAGTAATATACTCAAAAAGTTAATGTGATTAGTTTGCAAGTATTGTTTTTAAAAAGGTTATACCTAGTCAATGCAGAATGTGCTTCCACAGGATTCTATAGTTTAGTATAGTATACAAACCTTAAATTCACATACCAGTATTGGACTCTTAAAAGACTTTGGGATGACAATGAAACAAAAATAGAAATGCTATCATCATGTAGTAGAGAGTTCATGAATGAAACTAAGAGATATCATTTTCTGAAACCATTGCTCTTATTTGTTCTGAAGCTAATTCTATAATAGCATTCAAATGAGTTCTCCTTTGGGTACTAGATATCATGAAGCAAGGTCTAGGATTAAAGCAGTGTTAAAAAGTTTTGTTATGCCTGTGCTTTCATTAATGGCCAAGATTACATACTGGCTATTATTTTTCAGTTAATGCTATACTTTGAATATGTGCTACCATTTTCCATGTTAGAGATGTAATTCTCAAACGCAACCTTGGATAGGTTTAGGGGATTAATGCTATTGTTCTAGATGTAGGCTCATTATAACAGAATGAGTTTGGACCTCTCTTCGTTGTCCTACTTGCCTTATTTTCCCATTCTGCCTCTGCCATACAGTGATGTCAGAAGAAGGCACTTGCCAAACACCAGCTCTTTTGTTGTTGTTGTTATTTTTATTATGAACAAAGAAGTCACATTTTCTATCCGTGTATATCCTTATTCAAGGTCCCTTCCACCTCCCACCACATCAGGTCATTCTATCTTCTCCACATCTCCCCATCCCCCCAATGGGCAGGTGGTCCCAAGGACCCAAGGTCCCAATATTGCTTAGTTCAGCCTCCACTCCTGGCAGATCCAGTTTTCTCCCCCAACATCAAGACTGAGTCAGGTGTCCCTGTGCGGGGAGTGGGATCCAAGGAGTCAGTCCAAGGTGTTTCTGATCCCAAGCTCAAACACTAGCTCTTGACTGTGGATTCCCAGCCTCTGATTTGATACACAATAAGTACATTTTTGCTATAAATTCTTTATACTGTGATGGTCTTATAGCAGCACAAAATGTGCAACAGTATTTGCTGGTACATTCAGTCCATTTGTAAATTTCAATGTTATCTACAAATACACCGTGTATTCTGAGCTGAGTATAATGTATAAAGGAAAGCAATAAAACCAAAGTTTTAAAACAAACTTTTATGATACTAAGGTAGGGATATATTTTAGGGAGATCACTGCATTGGAACCTATAGTTTATAATAACACAATAGGATAATAATGTGTTTTAGGGAGATTATTTATAGATATTTGAAGCACGTGAACACACTGCGACAATTCTGTATGTCAATTTAATCAAGATGACAAGTAGCTGTTTAAAATATACACAGAAAATCTGTGTGAAATTGCCAGTAGATTAAAGACAGTGGATCACATTGCCACTGAGAAATTAGTAAATCATCCATTCTTCCATTTCTTTCCTATGTCTTAACCTATCAATCTACCCATTTTATCCATTGATCTATTCATCTATCCATTGATCCATCCATCTACTTATTCATCTATGGATCCCTCCATCCTTCTCAAGTATAGATTACTAAGTG
>PVIH01006544.1:0-109879 GCA_004025045.1 Sigmodon hispidus
CTACAAAATGTAACATTTAAAATATTTTAAAAACTTAAACTTTTTTAGAGAATAAGATATGTCTGCTCTTGACAGCACAAACCTACTTCAAAAAGATAATAAACAAAAAGTCTTCATATAATATTTACTTTCTTTATGACAAAAGTTAGCCACTAGACAAAACACTATTCTTGCCTTAACTTCTTAACAATACACTATATAAACTAAACATATAAGACCCATAAAAATCATCCTTCAAGTTCCTACTTGAAAAAAAATTGCTAATATGCTACAAAACACAAAAAAACGTGACTAACAAGCTATTCCAAAATAGACAAAATGGTCCTTCAAATTTCCTACTTCACTAAAATGTCTGCCAAAGACTCTAGGCCTGTGGACTAAAAATAAATACTCCAAAGTTACAAAAAAACTTTAAGTGATTATCCAAATAGCCAAATGTCTCTGTCATTTCCAAAATTTAAAAGTTGCTTATAATACGCTTTCTGTTTACTCAGTTAATATTATATCCTTCTATAGTCTTAAAGTTAAAAATTAGTTATAGTTTTCCTTAATTATAATAAAAAATAAATATAAAACTTTAAACTCATGAAAATAAAATAAATGATAGAGTTCTTTCTTTAATTTTACTAAATACAAATTAAATAATATAACTATAATTCTTACTTAATAGCTGTCTTGTTATATATAATTTTCCTGTGTTAAAATTAAAAGTGTAGTGGGATTATGTTGTTGCATTGTAAATAATTGTCCCACCTACTGGTTTAATAAAAATGCTGATTGGCCAAAGGCAGACAGAAAGTGTGGGTGAGGCTACCAGACTAAGAAAACTCTGGGAACAGGAAGAACAGTGCAACAATGCAGAGGAAAGAAGTAGAAATGCTGCTGAGAAAAGGTACCTAGTAGCATGGCTGAACAAGATAAGAATCATGGGTTAGTTTAAGAGCAAGAGCTAGCTAGCAATATGCCTGCGACCTAGGTCAATCAGGATAAAATTAATAAACATCTGTGTGTTTCTTTGGGACTGTGGGTGTGTGGGTCTGCCGGTCTTTGGGTCAGAACCTCTGGGCTATGTATGCTAGAAGGGCTGCATCAGAAACCTCATACTACATAAAACCTTTTTGATTAGACAGAAAAGGGGAAGTGGTGTGGGATGTCTTTCTATATGCTATGAATATCATTGGTTAATAAAGGAACTATTTGGGCCTATAGTAAAACATCTTAGAAGCAGGTGGGAAATCTGAGCATAGAAAAAGGAGAAGGAGGAAATACTACAAGCAGCCACTGAGAAAGCAAAATGTAAAAGTACAAGTAAGCCATGAGCCACAGGACAAAACACAGATTAATAAAAATGGGTTAAGATACAAGAGCTAGCTGATAATGAGCCTAAGCCATAAGCTAAACAGTTTATAATAATTAATATAAGCCTTTGCATAATTATTTAAGACTACTGGTTCTGATCTCAAGGCTAGGCCAGGTCAGAAACTTCTGACTACAGGGGAATTCTTTTTTATTATTATTTAAAAGCTTTATTGTTAACATACCCAACATTGGTCTCTCTCCTTTGCCTTTTTCCAATCATCCCCCAACTTACCCCAACTCCATTCCCCCATCAATTCCTCAAAAAGAGTAAGGACTACCAGGGTGAGTCAACTAAGTCTGGCATACCCAGATGAGGTAGGACCAAGCCCATTCTCCCAGCATCAAGGCTGATTAAATCAGGTGTTCCTTCGTGAGAAATGGGCTCCAAGAAGCCAGTTCATGCACTAGGAATAAGTTCTGGCCCTGTGCCAGAGGTTCCATGCTTATGTCATTCAACTGTCATCCACATGAGAGGGCTTAGTTCAGTCCCATGCAGGTTCCCCAGCTGTCAGTCCACAGTCAGTGAGCTCCCAATAGCTCAGGTTGGCTGTCTCTGTGGGTCTCCTCATCACAATCTTGATCCCTTGCTCATATAATCCCTCCTTCCTCTCTTTGACTGGACTGGGTCCAGTGCTTAGCTGTGGATCTGTTGTTGGATGAAGGTTCTATCATGACAATTAAGGTGGTCACCAATTTCATATAGGCAAAGGTTAGTTTAGCCACACTCTCCACTATTGTTTGGAGTCTTAGCCAGAGTAATCTTTGTGAGTTCTTGGGTATTTCCCTAGCACCAGGTTTCTCTCTTACCCCACAGTGGCTCCCTCTATCAAGATATCTATTTTGTTGTTCTCTCTTTCTCTGTCCCTTCCTAACTCAACCATCTCATTCACTCATGCTCTCTACCCACCTCCCCTTACCCCCTCCCCGATATGGTCCCAGTTTACTCAGGAGATCTTCTCTATTTCCCCTTACCAGGGGGATCCATGGATGTCTCTCTTATCTTCCTCCTGTTACCTAGCCGCTCTGGGTTTGTGGATTGTAGCCTGGTTATCCTTTGCTTTATGTCTAAAGTCCATTTATGAGTGCGTACACGTCATCATTTTTTAATCCTCAGGTGTAGGGTCCTTTCAGTTTGGTTGCTGAGTTCTAACCAGCCCTCCCAGCCCAGCCCCAAGCCTCCTTGCCTTTTTTATCTTTCCCCAAAATGCCTTTGCAATACTCTTTCAGATGCTTAAAATTCCAGCTCTTAACAAACACACTGGCCACAGCCTTGGAGTAGTAATTACGGTGCAACTGCCAACAAGGTGATAACTGCAAACAGCCTGATTTTTAACAGTGCTTTTGTCCCAAAGTGACATCTTGGTGAAGGATGCTCTCTGAGTGCTGTGATGCCAACTCATGGAATAGTCTCTCTCTGGTCATTTTGCTGCACATTAATTTGCTGTACTTTGCTTTAGATTTGTTAGGATTGCATGCTTTTAAATGCAAGTTTGATGTAGTCAAGATTTCGTTAAACAAAGTTAGCTTTTATCTCAGCCTTCTTTATTCTGTTTCGTGTGTTCCTGTTACCTCCTTCCTCCAACCAACAATTTTTTTCTCTCTCTCTTTATATAAACGAAAATTGTGTGTGTGTGTGTGTGTTGTATGCACACATGTGAATATGCAGCTGTCTATGGAAGCCAGAAGTTGCTATGAGATGTCTGCCTCCATTACAATTATTATTATTATTTAGATAAACTCTCTTATTGACCCTGAAGTTCACTATTTAGCTAAACTGATTGTGGAGAGACACCCCAGTACCTTCCAGTGTCTCCCCATGCTGGTGTTACCGATGTGTGTGCCATGCCTGGCTTTTACATGGGTGCTAACGATTTAATGTTCTCTTCCTCACATTGGCTTTGCAAACATGATGCATTGAACCATCTCCTTAGCCCCTACAAAAGCGTATTTCAAAAATATAAGCAAATACTCTTTTGTTTGCTTACTGAGATAAAGGTTACATTCTATTCCTGATTTTTTTTCCTGTCTTGGTACCTTACTATATCACAGAGCTATTTAAGACCTGAATTAAAACACAAACTCACAGTCTCTTATTTGTATGTGCCAAATTCTCCAATCTTCAGAACTCTAGAGGTTTATTGTAAGCCGGCAGCAAACTCATTTATAGAAAAACTGAAATCTTAACATATGAAATCACCGTCTTTATCTGTGACTTACCAGCACATTGATATGATTTTGATGCTGATGTAACTCATATGTTTGGTTAGAGGCATAGCCTTCTACCTCAATAGAAATGGTAAATAGAACATGATATATGTAGTGTCACAGCTCTCGGGAGCATACAAATGATGAATTCAGAGACATATCTGCATCTCCAAGAAGGGTTCTGAACCTGTAGCAGGTGGATTGTTTACCTGTGACTTTTAGCTAGGTTCTTCCCAATGCTTGTGTTAAAATTACCTGTTTCTGTGTTTTAAGGTTGGAACTACAGGGCTAACCAGATGGATTATCAGGTAGAAATCCTTCTCACATAAACCCAGCAATATGAGTGTGCTTCCCAGAAGCCATGCGAAGGAGGAAAGAGCCAATTCTACAAAGTTGTCCTGACAACTGTATGAGACCTTGTCTCCCCTTTCTCATCCTAAGAGAAAAAAGAATAGAAGAAAGAAATACAGTTTGGGAAAGAAGCACATAGAGTTTTCTTTTTCAAGCAGAGTTGGGAAGCAGTAACAACCCAACTGTGCCATAAGAAGGAAAAAGGAGTCCTCTTTCTGTTATTGATTATTTTTCATGCCAACACATGCCCTTTCCTTGTGAAAGGCTGTAAGTACCTGTGGTCTCCTGACAGGCACTGTCCTTCAGTAGAGGATGCCATAGGATACTTTTATGGGAAAGATTTGGAAAGCCACCCTAGCATTTCAATGCTTCTGTCCCTCTGCTGGAAGGCTGGCCAGAATAGATTAGAGGTTAAGGTTGAGTTAACTTTAATGTGCCACACTTAGAGTCATCTGAGTAGGAATGCACACCTGCAGAACTGTCCTAGTTACCATCATTGATCCTTCTGCTTTCAGCCATGAGACGTGTGTGGCAGGAGGAAGATGGCCACCCTTTGATCTCATGGCCTCCTCTCTTGCCATCAGTTGATTGCTTTGGTGATATAAAAACTGGGGTTTCCGGTACTGACTAAGGATCAACAGCTATCCAGGAACCTTCCATCTATAGTCCCAGATTGGGGCTGCTTAGAACCCCCAGGCTTGTTGACAGAACAACTTCTGGCTTGTCAGCCTCCCTAGTAAGGGACAGAGACTTTGGATCCTCCAGATGCTTGGCACCCAAGTCTCTGCTCTCAAATGAGCTTCAGCTGATATTACTATGTTAATATAAATTGACTTAATAAATTCTTAATTTATGTGAATTGGTTCTATTCATCTAGATAACCCTGAAACAGGGGTGTAGCCAAGATGGTAGAATTCTTTCTAAGCATGTGGTGAGGCCCTGAATTCAACTTCTAACATCACACAAAATAAGAAATAGAGTTATGTGCCTGTAATCCTAGCACTTGGGGATAGTCTTCAGAAGATCAGAAATTCAAGGTCATCCTCAGCTCCCTGGTAACTTAGATGCTACCTGGGATATATGAGACTCATTTCTACAAAACAAAACAAACAAAAAACAAACAAAAAAACCAAGCAGACAAACAAAATGTAGCTTAGAGATGAGCACATTTGTTGTGCTTAGACTGGGGTTTTATGCAGTTCATGTTGGCCTCAACACTATATGCATCCAAGAGTCTGATTCTCTGCATTAATTTCCCAATTTAGGCATTGCAGGCATGTGCCACCACACCAAATATGTGTGGTACTGAGGATCAAATGCAGAATCTTCTACAAGCTAGCCAGATATTCTACCAACTCAGATATAGTCCTAGTGACTGACACGTATTTGGATAAACTACTGAATTATATATCTATCTCGAGGAACAAAAACCTGTGTCCAGAATGTTTCTATGCATATTGAGAAAATTATTTATTCATGGGTGATGGCATAATAGGGCTCTGTTATTGTCCTCTGCCATTAAAGGGGTCTCTAGCCAGTGTGTCAAATGTCAAAAACATCTTGCTTCTAGTTTGTAAAGAAATATATTGTACATATGCACTAAGAATGCATAAGTATTTGTTGATGCCTTACTGTATGACAGACATGTGGTGCTCTTTGCCAAAGGAAGCACTTTGGAATAACTGGGTTTGGCACAAGATTTAGAATCATTGTGGATCCTACTTATAATTCAAAACAGTAATAAAGTTTCAAAAAGCATCAGTTTGCCTCAGCTTCAAACAATCTGAATTCAAAGTGTGGACTGAGAAGGCAGGAAAATAGATGAACACCAACATGGGTCCCGGTTGGGGACTTACGGACAAGCAGAGGCCTTGGATGACTGAGTAACTCTGAGGAAGAGAGAGGCTGAGGTCAGAGCAGCAAACCAACCAGTTTGGATCTCTGAACTCACTAATTGACCCTGGGGATTTTTATTACCAGGTAAGACATGTATTTCTTTTGCAGGATGATTACAGTATAGGTGACTGTGGGGAGTCACGTTCACACTGATGTGGTTGCTGCAAAAATGCAGACAAATTCTATGTTTATGTAGGGAATGTGCATGTGTATATATGTGTGTAGACTTGCATATGGAGTAAAAAGGACAACCTCAAGTACCACTCCATCTTGTGTGAGGCAAGGTCTCCCACTGGCTTGGAACTTGACAAGTAGACTAGGCTGGCTGGCTACTGTCCCCCAGATATACACCATCACTGAGGTTACAAGTGTGCACCAGCATACCTGGATTTCTTCATATTCGTCTGGAGGTTGAACTCAGTTCCTCACGCTTGGAAAGGGAGTACTTTACTGACTGAGATATCTCCTCAGCTTGAAAACTCTCTGTGGTAGAATGTTCTCTGTATGCTGAAAATAAAGGAACTGGTTTGGCCTATGTAGAGCACCGTAGAAGTGGGTGGAGAATCAGAGGACAGACAGATAGGAGGAGGGTGGAGTTAGTCAGTCTCCATCCAACCCCCAAAGAAGACAGACATGTAAGGAATCCAGGTGAGCCGAGGGCTGGGCCACATGGCAGACAGATAGTGGAAATGGGTTGAATTGAGATGAAAGAGCTAGCTAGTAATGTGCTTGAGACATGGGCCAAACAGTATGAAGTAATGTAAGTGTCTGATTCTTTTCTTTGGGGGACAAAAGCCGCTGCGGGCCAGATCCAAACTACTGGCCCAGAAGG
This sequence comes from Sigmodon hispidus, assembly GCA_004025045.1. Taxonomy (NCBI): domain Eukaryota; kingdom Metazoa; phylum Chordata; class Mammalia; order Rodentia; family Cricetidae; genus Sigmodon; species Sigmodon hispidus. Next base: position 6,644 of record PVIH01006544.1, read on the forward strand.
GCCCGGGAAATCTTCTACAACAACTCTCTTCTACAAACATGGAATATATGTAATTACCATCAGAATTCTATTTCATTCTCTAGTTCTGACAAACCTGTAGGAAAAAAAAAAACAATTCTTGCATAGTGTCAGTATGAATTCAGTTCACCAGTTACCTATAATTTGAGAAGAGCAGAATACCCTTTTCCTTCCATCAGCCTTTTCTCAGCTCAGAGATGTTTGAACAAGTATAAGAAAAATACTGGCAAGCAATAACTTGCCAACACAGCTGTTTCTATTGTTTGGGGCTAAAAGAAACCAGCGTATGTTCATTCTACCACAGGGAGAAGCCTATTGCTGTTGTGAGGAAAGCAGAATCAAGAGGCAAAGATCAGTTCTGCAACCAGGAACCAAGGAGCAAAAATTAGCTCTCTAACCAGCCCAATTTACTGTTTTTCACTTGCCTGCAGCAGCACGGAGCTGTTCCAGACTGTTTTACTCACAGGGTGTCAAAAAGAGAAAAGTAGTTTTATGAGCTAGAGCCAAATTAGGTAGGTCACATACAATGATGTTGCAAGCCCTTTCTGGAAGGGGATGGGAAAAGAACGAATTAAAAGATCATAAATGGAAATGTGTTATTAGAGTAAAGCCTCAGCTGCAGTTCATAGCCTGTGTCTCCTATCTCAGACTTGCTTTATTCTGTGGTGAGGACATGGCCACAGAGCCATCATTACTGGGGTCTGAGGACATGGCTGCAGAGCCACCATTGCTGGAGTGGATCTTGGTACTGGAGCATTAAGCAGAGTGAACTGCCATTTGCCTTGTAGAGTTTTGGGATAGGATGAGGTACAGCGAAATGCATGCAGTTCCAGATGTGATAATGACAAGTTGCTGACAAATGGTGCAGATTGTTCTGAAGGGCTGAGGAATACCTGAGGCTGAAGAACTATAGGAAATAATTCTACCACTTTTGGGTTAAAAGCTATCAGATTTTGATGATCTCATAAGACATATTGGCCACACACATTCATTCTCAATTTGTTGGTTTCAAATTACTCCAAGATAAATTACCATACAACACACCAACTTTAACAAAAAAGCCAGGCATTGGGCACACAGCTGATTTCTTAGAACTTGGGAAACGGAGGCATTGAGGATCAGGAGTTCAAGGTCAAGGCCAGCTTGGGCTATTTAAGACTGTTATTAAACAATATTAAACAAACAAACTCCTCAAATCACCAACAATCAAGCATCTGCTAGTGGACATAGATTTTGAGGGTTATGAACCCAGATGTGGTCCACAGGGATTTCTTTCATCCCTGAACAAGTTTTCTGATGAGGCTACTGTCACAAAGCTGGCCACAGCCCTGTAGGCTTGCCTGGGTGTGTGGATCTGCACCTAGCACAATCACTCACATCCCCCTGGAATGCTGGCTGCAGTTCTCACCATGTGGGCCTCTCTATATCTGCTGGACCACTTCTGAAAGCACCACATCTCCTGGGCATTAGCTACAGGCCTGTTAAGACCTACTCCTGGAAATTTCTGAGGTGCTTTCCTCAAAGCATAACCCACACTTAAGTGAAGAACATCAGCATCAGGCTCTCCCTTCTCAAGGTAGTGAGACATCAAAGAATCTACAGTAATATTAAAAATCATAATAAGTGCCAGAGGGAAACAGTTGTGTCTTTGGTGGCAGAAAATTTTCTGATCATGATTGTCTGTCTGTTTATTGTCTGGAGTTTAACTATGCATACCAGTCTCACATTGATAATACTAACAAAAGACACCTGAGGTGTCAGGTGATTAGGAAAGAATAAATATTTGGTTATTTTTAAGAGAAATTGTGATTTCCAAATAGATTTAGCTATGCTTGGTTTTAGCAGATGCCACCAGAAACTCCAGACATGTCACATCTAAGCCGCACTATTTGTTCACATACTTAGTCTCCTGTCATGGTTCCCCTGAAATATTTCCTCTTCTCTCTCTCTCTCTCTCTCTCTCTCTCTCTCTCTCTCTCTCTCTCTCTCTCTCAGACAAGGTCTTTTTAGTTTTCTTTTTTAAATTTAAGAATATTTTAAAGTTCATTTTACATATCAACTACAGATCCCCTTCTACTCCCCCTTGCTCCCAGCCCCTCCCCCAAAAGGGTAAGGCCTCCGATGTGGAGTCAGCAAAGCCTGATACATTCAGTTGAGGCAGGACTAAGCTCCTTCCCCCTACATCACAGCTGAACAAGGCATCCCACCATAGATAATGGGCTCCAAAAAGCCAGTTCATGCATCAGAGATAGATTCTGATCACACTACTGGGACCCCAGACCAAGGTACACATCTGTCTTCTGTATGCCTAGTCTTGTCCTATGCAGGCTCCATAGCTGTTGATCTAAAGTTCATGAGTTCCCACAAGCTTGGTTCAATTATCTCTGTAGATTTCCGTGTCATGATCTTGACCCCACCTTGCTCATATAATCCCATTTTTAATTTTAATTTTGATGTCTAGTTTCTTGAGTTCTTTATAAATCAGGTTTACTGGGGTGTGGATTAATGTCAGGATCTTCAATTCAATTTCAGTGGCCCATAGGTTGGTTTTTATGCCACTACAAAAATGGCTTTATGTCACTACTAAGCTGGTTTTATTACTATAGCTCTATAGTAGAGCTTGGGGCCAGAAATGGTGATGCCTCCAGAAGTTGGTTTATTATACCAGATTGTTTTAGTTATCCTGGGTACTTTGTTTTTCTATATGAAATTAAGTATTGTTCTTTGAGTATTGTGTTGGCATTTTCATGGGTATTGCATCTAATCTGTAGATTGATTTTGGAAAGATTGCCATTTTTACTATGTTGATCCGACCTGTCCAGGAACATGTGAGGTCTTTCCATTTTCTGATATCCTCCTCAAATTTTCCTTCAAATCCTTAAAGCTCTTGTCATCTAAGATTTTCACTTGTTTGCTTAGATTCACTCTAAGGCATTTGATATTATTTATGGCTATTGTAAAGGGTGATGTTTCTCTGATTTCTTTCTCAACCTGTTTATCATCCTGTATAGGAGGGCTACTGACTTTTTTTAGTTAATCTTGTATTCTGCCACATTACTGAAGGTATTTATCAACTCTAGGAGTTATCTGGTAGAGTTTTGGGGATCACTCATGTATCTTATCCTATCATCTGCAATTAACTAAAGTTAGCTTTTGTCCTTTCCAATTTTGTATCCCCTTAATCTCCTTTTGTTGTCTTATTGCTCTAGCTAGAACTTCAAGTACTATATTAAATAGATATAGTAAGAATGGACAGCCTTGTCTTCATCCTGATTTTAGTGTGATTGCTATGAGTTTCTCTCCATTTATTTTGATGTTGGCTGTTGCCTTGTTGTAAATTGCCTTCATTATGTTTAGGTATTTTCCCTGTATTCCTGATCTCTCCAAGGCCTTCATCATGAATGGGTGTTAGATTTTGTCAAAGGTTATTTTTCAGCATCTAATGAAGTCATCATGTGTTTTTTTTCTTCCTTTTTGTTTGCTTAAATGGTAGATTATATTGCCAGATTTTCATATGTTGAACCATCCCTGTATTTCTGGGATGAAGCCTTACTCATGGTGGATGATATTTTTGATGTGTTCTTAGATTTTGTTTGCCAGTATTTTATTGTGTATTTTTGTGTCACCGTTCATGAGGGAGATTAGTCTGTAATTCTCTTTCTTTGTTGATTCTTTGTGTTGTTTGTGTATCAGGCTAACTGTAGTCTTACAAAAAGAGTTTGGCAATGTTTATTCTATTTCTATTGTGTGAAACAATTTGAAGAGTAATGATATTAGCTCTTCTTTGGAATTCTGGTAGAATTCTGCAATGAAACCATGTGGTCCTGGGCTTTTTTTGTTTGGGAGACTTTTGATGACTGCTTCTATTTCCTTTGGGGTTATAGGTCTGTTTAAATTGTTTACCTGGTCTTGATTTTATTTTGGTATCTGATACCTATCCAGATGATTGTCCATTTCTTTTAGATTTTCCAATTTTGTGGAGTACAGATTTTTGAATTATGACCTGATAAGTCTCTGGATTTTCTCTGGGTCTGTTGTTGTGTCCCCCTTTCATTTCTGATTTTGTTAATTTGAATATTCTCTCTCTGCTTTTTGGTTAGTCTGCATAAGGGTATGTTTATCTTGTTGATTTTCTCACTTAACCAACTCTGTTTCATTGATTCTTTGTATTGTTCTCTTTGTTTATATTTTATTGATTTCAGCTCTCAATTAGGTTATTTCCTGGAATCTATTTCTCCTGGATCAGTTTGCTTCTTTTTGTTCTAAAGCTTTCAGGTGTGCTGTTAGGCCCTAGTGTGAGGTTTTTCTAAGCTTTAGCTTGGCTTGATTCTAGCCAGCTTTTCTTAAGTTAAATTATCCCATTTACATTTTGCCTCTGGACTTTTACTTTTCTCTGTCCTATATGTCTTGCTTAACTTCTTACTCTGGGTGGCTGGCCCTTGGCATCCTCTTCTCCTCCTTTTCTCTGTAGTCCCCCTTTAAGTCTTGAGCTAGATTTCTCCTCTCATGTATTCTCTTTGCCGGCAGACCTACCTATCCACTCTCCTGCCTAGCTATTGGCCATTCAGCTCTTTATTTGACCAATCAGATGTTTTAGACAGACAAAGTAACATAGCTTTACATTGTTAAACAAATGCAGCATAAAAAAATGCAACACATGTTTGTATCATTAAGCAAATATTTCATAGCATAAACAAATGTAACACATCTTAAACTAATATTACACAACAACAATCTCTCAAACTGTTGCAATTGAAAAATTTTTAATTCAAATTATCATCATAAAGAAGAAAACAGTGGAAAAACAAAATTAAAATTGACCAATTACAAAGTTGGATTGAACATTAGCCTACTTAAAAGGGATATGGTTTTGTTTCACTGGAGAAACCAGAAAACATTACCCATGTTTAGATCTTTTCCTCATATTGTAAACAAAGTTTTCTTAAGACACAGCCATGCTTTTTTATTTACATGTTGTCTATGGCTGTTTCATGAATAATAGTTGGCATAACAGGCACCATATGACCTCCAAAGTCTCAAATATTTACTATTTGGCCCTTCACAGAAGGGAACCTTTGTGTTGGATAAAGCTCTACAGAGTTTTTAAAACAAGAATATGAAGAGAGAGAGAACATTATTTTTCTATAGAGAGAATTCACAGGCCCTAATGCTGCATGGAACTAAACAAGATGCCTATTTCCCCAGTTAAAAGGAATTTACAAATAAATGTAGCAGTATCAGCAGTGGAGACTGTGCTGTTTCCCTGAGCTGAGCTGGATATTGGTGCCAAAAGTGACAAGAGAGGAATGAGCAGCAGTGTTTATTAAAAGTCTCTTGAAACTACAGTTCATATAGATAAAGAAAAAAATACTCCTTTACCAGGAAGGCTGAGGCTGTTTAAATGCAGGTCTGGTGGAGGGTTAGGGGTCTCCAGTGCCTATGCGCGCTTAGGGCTGGGGGGAGGCCCCCGCCAAGCATGGCACCAATGTTAGTTTTTTGCGCATGGCGCGTGAATGGAATCTCAACACCGAAAGTACCACACTAGAGTTTATTACAGCAGGGAGCAGAGATGGGGCAGAAGGGGGCAGAGAGAGAAGAGAGAGGCTGGGGCTTTTGTGAACCCTTTCATTTAAAAGGTGGTCGGGCCCATGTTTGCATCGCCACACACAGGGGGATGATTGACAGTTACATTCCAGGTGAATGCAAGCTTTGGAAATCCTTACAGGAGGGCTTCCTCCCAGTTCCTCCTGCCTATTGAATCCATCTGATTTCAATTCAGCCATATCTTCAGCACCAATGCCCAGTACTCTTGTGTATGCATATTTGTGACAACTTACAAACACCACACAGACATACACACATACACATAACACAGATACACACACAGATACACTCACTAGACACAAACACACATTAGACAGCGACATACACAAACACACAGACACATACATATAACACAGATACATGCATGTAGATACACAAACTAAACACAAACACACATTAGATACACACACACACACACACACACACACACACACAAGCTATGCTTTGACTGCATTGACCTCAGCACTCTCTACCTTCTGCATTGGCTATGTCTCTGCCTCTTATCAGCCTCTTGAAAATCCCACTTATTTGCCCCAAACCCATGTTGTGGAGAACAGGATATTAAATCCTCTGTGCAGACACAGAATGTGCTGGGGAACACACTCTTCTGTTTCATCCCCCCTTTTCTGAGCCCCTGACAGCAGCCTTCAAATCCTGATGACCCCTTCACAGTAAAATTTGTTCTTTATTTCTGACTTTCATTCCTAAGCTATTGGTATTAAAATATTGTGGTAATATTTTACATATTTAATAAAACCTGAAATATTTGAGAGATTATACACACAGTCAAAACCTAGGAAGAAAGCTCAGGAATTTCTTGATCCTTGAATACAAGGACAAACAGTTGAGATTCAACGGCACACACCTTTAATCCCAGCACAGGGAAAGCTGGGAGTGGTGACCTACACCCTTAATCCAGTAACTCCAGAGAGAGAACTTCCTCTGTTTCTGTGAGTTCAAGGCTGACTACAAAATACAGCAGTTCACACCTTTAATCCTAACCTGGATGAGATACAGCTGGTGAGAAGGGTATATAAGGAACCCAGCAGAGGCAGAAGTGACCAGCAGAAGCAACCAGGAGCGAGGTTGAGGAAGTTGTGAGACAGTTGGGTGAGAATTGACTGTGGTGTTTCCTCTGTCTGGTATTTCAACCTTCCCCTGATACTTGGCTCTGAGTCTCTTTTCATAAAATACAAATTCATGCTACAAAATATGTTTATACCTTTGTAAAGCCTATATTCTCTATTAAGATTTTGTTGCTGTGAAGAGACACCATGACCAAAGCAACTCTTATAGAAAAAACATTTGATTTAGGTGGCTTATAGTTTCAAAGATTTATTAGTTGATTATCTTCATAGTGGGAACATAGGGGGCCATGGTGGTATACAGGCAGACATGGTGCTAGAGAAGGAGCTGAGAGTCCCACACTTTGATCCACAGGCAACACGATGTGAACGGAGACAGTAGGCACAGCTTGAGCATAGGGGACCTCAAAGCCCACCTCCACAGTGACACACTTCCTCCAACAAGACAACACCTACTCCAGTAAAGCTACATCTCCTATTGGTGCCCTCCCTGTAAACTTATGGGGGGCAATCATATTTAAATTATCCCATTAAGTAAATTGATTTAGAGTCTAGCTTTATTTCAATCACTACTATTGACAACTTGTGTGTCTACACTCATGTAGAGGTCAGAGATCCATGTAAGACCTTTTTAAAAAATACCTTTTTAATTGAACAGAATTGTATTACTGTCCCTTTTCTTTGCCTTCAGCTACTCCCAGCTACTCTTCCTCAAACCCCTCCCCTGGACCCCTTTCAAGTTGATGACCTCCCTTTCTTTGTTTATTATTGATACATTATGTGTGTGCACACAAATATACACACCTTACTGAGTCCATTTTATTGGTGATTTATATCTATGGTTTCAAGGCTAACCACTCTGTATTGGACAACCAATGAGGCTCTAATCCATTAGAGAGGCTGATTCTCTGTCTCCCAGCAGTCTTTAGTTGCCTGCAGCCCTTTGTCTAGGGGTAGAATCACATGAAATTGTCCACCTTCCAATTGTCAATTGATATTGCCATTGTTTCAGTCTTGTTTATGCTGCCATTTCTGGGAGAGACTTTCATTTGCAGATTTCTGGCTCTTACATTCTTTCAATTCTTTCTGAGAGGTTTCGGAGCCATAGATGCAGAAGCTGTGATGTAGATGTATACACTGGGTGGGAATCCTCAAAATCTGTTGATCTTTGCTTTATGGCCAGCTGTGATTTTCTGTGGTGACCTCCATTTGCTGTAAAAGAGGGTTTTTTTATGAAGACTGATAGCTACACTTATCTTGGATACAAGGATCAGCTTTAGAATATAGATAATTATGCTAGTCTAACAAAGTGGTGTTAGGAGATTTTTTACCCCAAGATCCATGACCTGACTTGCCCCAGAAGCTGACTAAGTTTCTAGGACCAGGCCAGGTTTTCCTCCTGCTGAGTGGGCCATAGGTCCAATTAGACAACTGCTGGTTGTCACTGACATAGTGAGTGCCATCAACTACACCTTTTGCATACCTTGGCATGCTGATGATTGTTGTGATTCACAGGTGTTACAGCTGGGAAGGACTGTGTGACAGCACCCCTCCCTTGGTACCTTGCATAGTATTTTCTGGAGCCGTATAAACTAGACTACAGGAGAGAGGCTTCCAGGTCAGACTTGGCTGGACTCATCAGTGTGTAGGTGTCTTCAACAATAGGGCCTACTTTCAACACCTGAAGATAGGAGTCTCTTGAACTGTCCTGAACAACCAGAAAGTTTCTTCTGCCTGGTTCCAGAGTTGTTCATCTGTGGTTCTTGTGGGAATATTGGCAGACCAAGTCATTTTGTTCTTGAGACAGGAATTTTCCTGGAGGTTTCTACTTAGGTAGGCTGGTAGGTTGCCATCAGGCTTCAAGAATTTCTGTCCCTGCCTCCCTAGTGCTGATGATCATGTACCATTTTTTAAATGTGTGGGTCCTGAAAATTAAACTCAAGTCTTTCTGCTTATGTAGAAAACAAGTTATCAGCACAGCTGTCTCTCTGATTCCATTGACAATTTTTAATGTAGTTGAGATAAAAACCAGTTTTTTTTGTTTTTACCTGGGTTCCAGCTCTAGAGCCCAGATAAAGGCAGCAGCAGAGTACTGACTCTGCAGATTTGTCTGACCTCCACATATGTACCATGACACACAAATCTTCCCCCACTTTTTTCATGTGCGTGCACACTAATAATTAAAAATGTCTTAAATAGTAAAGGCTCCATTCTGCGAATGAGGCCATAGGTATCTGTATGTCTAGTGGGTATAATAATGGGCCTAGAGATTCCTATCTCATGTGAATCTAAATTACAGGGTGGGTGGGGGGTCTACTAATCTAGCAAGTGCTGTACAAAGAAAAATATCTGTTTTCCACTTACAATGAAATTGAGCACATTTTATAGCCTGACAAAACCTTTAGGGTCTCCCCAGAGTTTTATTGTTAAATAGCTTTTAAATCTCAGTGCTACTGTAGCTGTAGAAGATGCAGGGTTTTTTTTAATTATTATAAATGATTTCATTACCAAGGAAATAACCACTGGGATCATATTCTCTATGAGAATTACACTGAATAGACCACAAAAGTGTACAATATTTTTTATATATGTGTATAAAACAACCTAAACTTGCCAAATTGGTTAAGCACATTTTGCAAAATAACCAATTTTGGACTGTGTGGTAGGAACAGTTTAACATCTACACTCTGTATTATACACCCTTCCGTTGAGTTTTACACAGGTGTCTGAATCTAACAGTAACTGTCAGTTCAGAAAATCAGAATTTCAACTGAATTCTGTATACTAAAGGACTACAGAATCTAACCAGGTATAAAACTCACAACTATACAATTAATGTTTTGATCTGCTGAGAAAGAGTTTGCAAACATAAAATTCTGTATAACATCTATTAATGTAATACCAATTGTGAATTTGTTGCATCTGAACTGGTAAGCTTTTGCTTTTAATTTTTAAGTATATTAAAATTTAGTGTGATTATACCCAGTATGTCTACTCTAGATTCCTTTCTGTTGCTGTGATAAAACAATTTGACCAAAAGCAATTTAGGGAAGGAAGAGTTTATTTCATCTTATGCTTCTAGGACACATAGATCATTGAAGGAGGTTAGGGCAAGAACTGAAGACAGACCTGCTTGTTATCCAATGCAGCATTACCTCCAACCAGAGGATGCACCCATAGCCTGGAAAGTATATCAGGAATCATGGAGGAAGACTCCTTCACATGTTTGTACTTAGGTAGCTTTATCATATAGTTCAGGAAAAGCCTGTTCAGAGAATAGTGCCACCCATAGTGGGCTGGACCCTCCTACATCAACTAGCCCCAAGACAGTCCCCAGTACACATGCCCACAGACCAGTCTGATCTGAGTAAGCCTCAGTTGAGACTTTTTCTCAGATGACTCTAGACTATGTCAAGGTGATAGTTAAAGCTACCTATGACAGTTTTCCCCAGTAAAGTAAAATGCTTACTCAGTAACCAAAGATAACACTATAGGGGGTATAATATTCTTCCCCCTGTCCATCATTTATAATCAACTTATAAAAGATACTTATGGTACAAAGTTGAAATCACCATTGTTTATGCTGGGGGTTTCCCCAAGGGGAGAGGAAGTGGACCACTTGCTTTTCATTTTACTAAGGAGGTGGCTTTAGTAGTTTGATCTTGGAGGGATTTTTAGGTTTGTGCTAAAAAACTCTAAAGAGATGGTCTTTGAACCTGTTTTCTGAAACAAAGCTCCTAAAATGCTCATGGATGCCTTTTGCTAATCACTGGGAGTGCTTTCCCATGTGACTCTGGACTAGAACCTAGCAAGCTACAGGATGGTCACAAGTAGCAAGAGAGAGTAAGCTTTTATTAGAAGGTTCTTAGTACCATCCTCATGTAGGGAGAGGGGCTAGAGACTAAGTCCAGTTATCATGACCAGTGACTTAACAATAGCCATACACAATGAAATTCCTCTTTTAAAATCCCTGAACATCACAATTCAATGAGCTTTTGAGCTGCCAGACACTCCCATATTCAGACCCCATGAACAATTTATCTGGCATCCAAATGAGGGAAAACTTTAAGGACTGACACTTTCAACCTAAGGAATTTTAATGATTACTCTGACTATTAGTGTAAGAATAAATTAAATTGTTGGACACACAGTTTAGTAAAATTAGAGAACAAGTGAGCCTCCTCTGCTAAGTTTTTTTGAGCCATCTTGTCTACCTATCATGCTGGGAGGTTTCTCTATAGTATGTGCCATGACACTAAGGGTGGCAGTCATTATCAAGTGCTCTTGTCATATAGGCATTGTAGGATGAAAAACTGGGGGCTTAGGTGAGTAACTGTAGGCCCAGCATTCCAGGGTGAGAATCTAGTGGCCTAGATGAGTAACCATAAGTCTAAGAGTCAAGAAAATAAGGAGTGTAGCGGGAAATCAGAAGCTACACATGTAAACTGATTGTGTCAGAGTGCTGGAGCCAAGCGGGGCGTGGTCAACTGGAAAGAGCGTTGGAAGTAAAGCCCCTAGATGAGAGAAGGTGGAAGAGGAAACTGGGTTCTCGCATGGTTCCTGGACCTGTGGTGTGGTTAGGAAGGACCAGGCGGTTGGAAACCCTCCTGCACGCTGCTTCCACACCCTTTTTCCCCCCTGAACAAAACCTTTCTCTGTAAGTGATTTTTAGATAATAAATATTACTTAATATATATCTCACAGCAGGCTAATTACCATAATATCTGGCCACCCAACGTGGTGCAGTTTCCACGGAACCTGGCCTAGTCCCCGAGCCAGGGACTAGGAGCGAGCGGATACTTTGGTTTTAGGACTTGCTCCCAGCCAACAAGCTGGTCTCCTGGCAGAGCCAGTGAGAGCAGCAAGTGAGAGGGAATCTGAGAGACCGGATGGAACTGGTTGTGGTGGCACATGATGGAAACAAAGGCTGCCTAGGGAATTCCTTCAGGCACCTCTGCTGCCGCTGCTGATCACAACTGAGACACCTGCTGACCATAAGTCCCCATTACATTTGAGTAAGGTAATATTTTTTTTTCTTCTGCAATGTCTGATCAAATAAATGTTCAGAATTTTACCCACTTTTTCACAATGGTGATAGAGGATTATTTTCAGGATTATGCATTTGGAGGCTATCTCAACCCAGGAGTTCTTTTGCTTTTTTGTGTGATAATATACCTTATACCTACCTATTTTAAAGGATCCCAGCATAGAGATGAACACATTCCCCATAGGGGGTGTGAGACTAAGATGTGTGACATGGATGAACATATTAAGACAATTAAGAAGCTCGTTGCCTCCATAGAGGAGAGGTCTACATTGGTTAGAGAGGAATACAGAGCTTATATTGATGAAAAATTTAGGAAACTGGATCAGAAAGTACTAGAAAATGTAGATGTGGGGAATGAGAGAATTTTCCACTATGAAATTGTTGGAGAGGTCATTTATAGAGGACTTTTAAACACTGGAAAAGACCATTACTGCTAGGTTACAAGATCATGAGGGTCATATGGAGATTTTAGAAAAGTATTTTGAGGCAACATCTGCTCAAGACAACCCAGAGCCCCCTCTTAAAAGATGCTACTGTACAGAAGGTGCTCTACCTAGAGTGGTTACGATGAGGGAACTACCTCCTACTCCTCCAACTCTATTCCTAGTTGTGGCAGAGACCAAAAAACCACAATCACGTGGAAGGGCTTCAGACAATGTGGGATATAATTATGAACCTATCCTCATGAAGGATCTAAAAACAATAAAGGAAGCCATAGTGATATATGGTTTACAATTGTCTTTTGTGAAGCAATCCATAAATTCATGGTCAGCACAGAATCAGGTAATTTCTGATGACTGGAAGAATTTGGCAACCACAGTGTTGAATGATAGTCAAAGCTTGCAGTGCAAGAATTGGTTTATAGAAGAGGCTAAAGCCTTGGAATCTCGAGGTCAAACTGGGAATGTTACCATCTCCAAGGAACAAATTCTTGGGGAAGGCCAGTCTGCTGATGTATCAGTTCAGGCTACTTATGATGACCATGCTCTGTTGCTGTGACGTACTGCTGCCTTAAATGCTTGGGAAAAGGTTTTAGACCCAGGACAGAGAATTGAGTCATATACTCAGATTAAGCAAGGTCTGAAGGAGCCGTATACAGATTTTTTACAGAGGTTGACTCAGGCTGTAAATAGAGCAGTGTCAGATTCAGAAGTTCTGAAACAATTGATACTCTCTTTGGCCTTTGATAATGCTAATATGACATGTAAGAAATTGATTATGCCATTAAAGATCAGAAGTGCACCCATAGAAGAATGGATACAACTTTCAATTAATGTTGAATATCTATACTCTGATGAAGAGAATTGGGTAGGACAAGCCATTACTAATGTTAAGATAAGAAATCAAAGCATTATTTGTTTCAATTGTGGTAAGCCAGGCCATATAAAGAGGAATTGTAGGCAAGGCATATATGAGAATTCTCCCAATCCCAGGAGTTACTTAAACAGAAGGCCACTACCTCCTGGACTATGTAGGAGATGTAACAATTGCAGACATTGGACAAATGAGTGTAGATCTATAAGAGACAAAGATGGCAAGCTTTTAACATTGGGAAATGTAACTTGGGGCTTCCCCTGGGAAGCCCACAAGAGTCAGAACTCCAAGCCAAAAAAGGTTCAGTCATTTCCAGTCACAGTGGAAGAGCAGCCTTCTTGGGACAAATAACAAATCTGAAGCCTGGAACAGTAGACCATGTAGCCATAGACAATAGATCGCCCTTACAAGAGAAGTTGATGGTATCCAGTAAACCAATAAAATGTATATTTTGGCAGACCTCCAAAAAATGAACAAAGACCAAAGTTGACAATAAGAATAGACAATATTTTTATGCAAGGCTTAGTCGACATGGGAACTGATGTTTCGATCATAACTCCACAGGCATGACACCCCAGGTGGCCTCTGAAGGAGGTAGATGTTCAATTTTTAGGTATTGGGACATTGTCTCAGGTAAAACAGAGTGTGAGATGGCTCGAATGCATAGGACCAGAAGGACAGAGAGGAAGATTGAAGCCATACATGGCCAACATAGCAGTGAACTTATGGAGTCGTAACCTACTACAACAATGGAACACCCAAATTAAGATCCCTCCAGGCTTAAATATCAACCAAAGACCCAATCATGGCCTTGAAAGCAATACCTCAAGAGGCTATGTAAAACAGCCGCTGGTTATTCAGGTTGCACAACAACGCAGTCTAAAAGCTACAGGCACCCCAAAGACACTCACAGCCCTGCCTTTGAAATGGTTGACAGACAAACCTATTTGGGTCCAACAATGGCCTTTAACAGAGGAGAAATTGATAGCCCTAGAACAATTGGTATAGGAGCAGTTACAAGCTCAGCATATTCAAGAATCAACCAGCCCATGGAATTCCCCCTATTTGTGGTCAAGAAGAAATCTGGGAAATGGAGAATGGTGACAGATTTAAGAGCAATTAATAAGGTGATTCAGCCCATGGACACCTTACCTTTTTTGTGACCTAAAGGGTGGCCTATTGTAGTTATTGATGTGAAGGACTGGTTTTTTTTGTTTGTTTGTTTTGTTTTGTTTTGTTTTTTTTTGCCATACCTCTACAAGAACAAGATAAAGAGAAGTTTACTTTCACTATACCTACTCTCAATAATGCACACCCAGTAAAAAGGTACCAATGGAGGGTCCTTCTGCAAGGGATGTTGAATAGCCCCACCCTATGCCAATATTTTGTCCGACAGCCATTAGAAGTGATAAGCAAACAATTCCCACAATCTATCATTTACCATTATATGGATGATATATTGTTAGCGGACCCAGACATAAACACCTTAGAAAGACTGTTTGAAGAAATGAAGAAGTTGTTGCCTGATTGGGGACTTCACATTGCCCCTGAAAAGATACAAAGAGGGGATTCTATCAATTATTTGGGATATAAAATAGGCTTGCAAACAATTAGACCTCAGAAAGTACAACTTAAGAGGGACAGATTGAGGACACTTAATGATTTCCAGAAGCTATTGGGTGATATAGCCCCCACATGACCAGTTATTGGTATTAAAAACTATGAACTGGTTCATTTGTTCAAAACTTTAGATGGAAATAAGGATCTGAATAGTTCCAGGGAATTCTCTGCTGAACCTGAGAAAGAATTAGCATTGGTGGAAAAGGGATTACAAGAAGCACATGTTAACCATATAGACCTAGACCTCGACTGCATCTTGGTTATTTTGCCTTCTGAATATTCCCCTACAGGAGTCATAATGCAAAGAGAAAATATTATATTAGAATGGATATTTCTGCCACATAAACAAAGTAAAAAACTGAAAACATACATTGAAAAGATTTGAGATTTGATCTTCAAAGGAAAATTTAGGCTTCGACAATTGACTGGAAAGGATCTGGCAGAAATTGTTGAATCTTTGACCAATGAGGAAATTGATCGATTATGGGCAGACAATGAACCTTGGCAAAAGGCCTGTAGTGGTTTTCTGGGGGAGATTAATAATAAATATGCCCAAAGCAAAAGGATTCAGTTTATAAAGAAAACTAATTGGATTTTTCCCCATGTGGTACAGGATAAACCTATTTCTGGAACTCCTACATTTTTTACTGATGCAAATAAAACAGGAAAGGCTGGTTATAAATCAGAAAACTTCAGTAAGTTGACACAGAGTCCTTATGATCCTGTTCAGAAGGCAGAACTGTATGCCATTATTATGGTGTTATTGGATTTTACTCGACCTCTTAACCTGATAACTGACTCTCATTATGCAGAAGGAGTTGTATTTCATATTGAAACTGCTGACTTCATTCCTGATGATACAGAATTAACATTTTGTTTGTACAGCTACAGGATATCAGCAGAAATAGAATACATCCTATGTATATAACACTTATCATGGCTCATTCATGCCCTCCTGGCCCTTTAGCACAGGGTAATGATGAGTTTGATCGGTTATTGATAGGGAATGTGGTAGAAGCCTCAGAGTTTCACAAGAAGCATCATGTCAATAGCAAGAGATTAAAGAAGAGTTTTCCCATCACTTGGCATCAAGCCAAGGAAATTTTGTGAAAGTGTGACAGGTGTTTCCTTTACAATCAACCATCCTTACCCGCTGGGAGTAATCCTAAGGGTACAAGGAGCAATGAGATTTGGCAGATGGATGTGTTTCACTTCCTGGAATTTGGTAAGATGAAATACGTTCATCATACCATTGACACCTACTCAGGAATGCAGTGGGCTACCGCCCTGAGTTCTGAAAATGCTAGTGCAGTACTCACTCATCTTCTGGAAGCCATGGCCATATTGGGAATTCCTGATCAAATTAAGACTGACAATGCTCCAGCATATGTTTCCCAGAAAATGAAGCAGATTTTTGGATATTAAGAGATAAAGCCCCTTACTGGGATACCACACAACCCCACTGGACAAGCAGTTGTGGAAAGATCCCATCGACCTTGAAAGAGATGCTTCATAAACAGAAAGGTGGTATGAAAAAACCTAGGGAGAGATTACATAGTGCCTTGTTGACATTAAACTTTCTTAATGCTTATGAAAAGGAATTTCAGCTGTAGAGAGACACTGGGTAATAGAAAGGACTTCTGAGTTGAATCAACCTGTTTATTTCAAGGATGTACTAACTTCAGAATGGAAGCCAGGACATGTGCTTCGTTGGGGTAGGGGTTTTGCTTTTGTTTCCACAGGAAAAGAGAAAATATGGGTACCAACAAGATTGATAAAGAGCCGATTCGAAAAGGAGAACCCTCTTGAGGAGAAGGAGTAATGGTTCATCTGCTGATAAGACAATTGGATATGTGGTAAGGAACATTCACTTAACTAAGGTGGGGCAGGGTCTCAATTTTGTTTTTACAGAAGAATGGATACAACCCTCTTCACAACGCTAAATGGATGCTGAATGCTTAGACTTTTGAAACGTTAAAAGGACTACAGTGGAATACAAGGACACCTGACACTGACAGGCACTAAGGGTAATTTCTCTATTCTCACAACTATACATCTATATCTAATGATTATGTATATATATATCTTTTTGTATTTTGAAAAAAAAGCAGTCCTAGTTTGATCACAAAAAAGGCTGGCTTTGGAGGTGGAGCAAGTGGCTTTCTCCCTCTCTAAACCCAAGCGTATTGGTAAATAAAACCTTAGAGACTCTGTCTCACATCAGAAAAGCCACCTGAGGTGAGACAGAATATAGATGAAATATATAGGGACCAATATTATCTCACTTTTATTTTAAATCTTAAATCTTACTTCTTTCTGCATTTCTTACTCTCTTAATCTAAAAATCTTGTCTGCACACAATTCTTTCTGATGGTTCAATATCTTCAGTTAATAGTATTCATTGGATTCTCCACTATAAAAAACAATTTCTCCTACCAGCACTCTCCAAGGCATCCAGAAGGAAGATGGAGGCCCCCACCGGAAAAAAAAAGAAAGACCCTTGAGACAGAGGAAGAAGGAACCTGATGTATGTCACTCAGTGATCACTTTTGAGGTACAGACCAATCAGGACAGTTGTAAGATAGTTTCATATCGTATCTTTAACATGAATTTCAGATGGACATACTCAGTACGATGAGAATGGTTATATCTGTTTATGGAATGGTTATATATATATATGTTTATAGTTACTTCACTAGGACTTAACCATTGTTTTAGTTTTACAGGACCCCACAAAGATACTGTTGCCCACAGGCCAGCATGAAGCAACTTAATGAAAGAACTACGTCCCTTTCCCAATAAGTTGGTCATCCAAGGGATGGTTATGGTCAATTATCATTTTGATATGATGGTTATAAGTTAATCTTGGGTAGAGGATAGAATGATATTATAGATGTAGGAATTTCAAAAAAAAAAAGAGAGAGAGAAAGAAAAGGGAATAGATAGGAGATCATTATACTTGAAAACGACTATTAAGCAAAGGATGAATGAAAAATGAATCACCATGGTACAGATGTTTGTATATTGATACAAATGGGAAATTAATATATATGTTTGATTGGGATAATATATACTTTGATAAAAAGTTGAATGTATAATTGCCTTATTTTGCATGTGTCTACCTCTGTTTAAAATATTTTACACATTGATGTGTGTTAAGTACATTGTCATTTCCATAATGCAATTTCTACTTCTAATTATTTATGCTAGTCATAACATTTGTTGTAATATATACATAAATTGTTTTTTATAACTCTGTTTAGATGTATTTATATATATGTAATGATATATAGTTAGAATATTGTTATCATTTGATATAAAATGTGTATTTTGGTCAATATTCATAAGATTGTTATACTTGAAATTATTATGGAGGAGCTGTACACTCATTTTTGGAATGCCTATTCTTACAATGTTAGCTTCACTTTCTTGGTTGATTGGGATTGCAGATTATGGATACTCAGATTTGCCACCTAACGGATACTCAGGCTTTTCAGAAACATGTTAGAATATACCAGATAGATAGGCGTCTTTGCGCGGTTCCCAGACCTGTGGCGTGGTTAGGAAGGATCGGGTGGTTGGAAACCCTCCTGTGTGTTGCTTCCACATCCTTTCCCCCCCCTGAACACAACCTTTCTCTGTAAGTGATTTTTAGATAATAAATATTACTTAATATATATCTCACGGCGCGTTAATTACCATAATAAAGGAGGTTGGTTATCATGACCAAGGGATTCTTGAACTGTCACATAGAAGCAGATGACCAGAGGTGCCCCGAGTCTCATGTTTGTTGGGAACATTATCTAATCTAGACTGGAAAGAGCCTCCTACCTCAGGAGTCTTTTTATTCACTGAGAGACCTTTCTGATGTAGGTACAATACCACAAATAAGGCTATAAATAAATCCATCACATCTCTATTATTTTATAAACCTCTGTGATTGATCTTCTATGGAGCTTTCATGCTCTTAAGCATTGTGGCTTATCCTGAAGTTTATATTTCCAATTTGGACTGCTCTCTTATACACTATTCTGCTGCGTTTTATAGCGAAATTAATTTATTTGCCTCTTTTTTGTGTTGTTCTCTCAGTTCTATTACACTGGATGCTAGAGGACACATGTTAGAACAGTCCATAGAACCCAAAGTGCAATCCAGCTTGTACATTTCTTTTTATTTATTTAATTGTGTCTTTCATGGACTATATATTCAGCATATGCCTCTGGGGCATTTTATACATTAACAATTTAAAAACCACTGACCTATAATCATCTTAAAATTTCCATTGCAGTCTACCTCTAATAGAATTCACTCACAGGGCAGAAGATTAGTAAATGAATAGACAGATAATCTTGCTTCTACAGAACAAGTTGTAAGTGTTTCTTTATGAGGAGAGAGACTACAAATCAAATAGTGAGCCATTGGACTATTGTATGTGCTGTCATTATCTAAATACAAGACACTCCAAGCTTCATAGAGAATTTGTTTGGCATTCTCCTGTGTAGTTAATTTTTTTCATTTGGTCAGGCTTCCTGATCCTTCAATAAAATAAGTAGTTTATGGTGCCAGGAAGTACTCTTGTGAGCTGGGGAGATAGTTCAGTGGCTCAAACACTTGCAGTTGAACTATGAGGGCTGTAGTTCAGACCCCAGGCCTTAGTTTGATGGAAGCAGAAACAGGAGCAACCTGGCTTCCTAGACTACATGAATCCAGGTTCTAAACCACTAAACTCTGGAACTCAGACTCAGAGAGAGGTCTGGCTTCCATATATAATCAGGGAAGGGACCTGATGTTAACCCCAGGTCTCTACACAAGCACATGTATAGGATGCATACATGTGTGCAATGACATGTTTAGACAATCCTGGACAATTGTGAAAACCACATACACAAACATATGCAAATAAGTAAATAAGTAAATAAATAAATAAATAAATAAATAAATAAATAAATAAATGCTTCCAGATTCCAGTCAGGTGAAGAATAGATGCTGAAGGTCTAACCAGTTCAAAATCCAGAGTCCTTTCCATTGAAGAGAGAGAGAGAGGGAGAGAGAGAGAGAGAGAGAGAGGAAGAGAGGGAGAGAGAGAGAGGATCACATGGTCTCCTGAGGGGATAACAATAGACAATCTCCTGAGAAAAGAGAGCATTACACACAGTCTTCTAAGAGACAAGAAAGAATCATATAGTCTCCAAGAGAGAAGAACATCACAAGGTCTCCTGAGAGAGGGGAGAACATCATTCCTGTATCTCATTGTTTCAAAAGGGAGCTGGAGTTTGAGAGCTCTGAGGGGTTGTCTGAAATTTATTTCTCCTAAATTTTGTTCTTAATAGTCTTTGAGGTCACTTGGCCCATGTCCCAGTGGAAAACATTTGCTGAGAGCAATAGCAACACATGGACTGTCTGCCAGGTTCTTATTATCCAAACAAGTTGTAATATTGTGTTAGTGACAGTGTGACCTCTTTCATCATTTAGTTTTATTGAGAGTTATTGTGTGAGGAAACAGGGAGATAAGTTTCATGCTGCAGCTATACAGGGTCATTTGTTCAATATCTGTGTGGCTGTTTAGAGTTTTCAACAATAATTATCGTTGATTTTTGCATAGAATTTGGATTGCCATGTCGTTAGACCACTTTAGTCATTACGGCCTCTGATAAAGTAGACTATGTGGAAGTGTATTTAAATATCTTGGCCATGTAAAGACAAGAAAGCCTGTGTTTTAAGAATATGTTGTTATTTCTTAAGTAGAAAGATCTCACTGGGTACAAACAGCACATGTGGTTATTTATTCTTCCCTTCATGGCTTTGTCAGAGCTCTGTCTCTGGACCCAGGATAGTAGTACCCCGGGCAGATCCTACTGTCTTCTAACAGCTTTCTGTTTTAAAGACAGTCTTACTTAGGAAGCTGAAAGCCACTGTCAGGAGCTGATTGAAATTGTCTTCCATTTGAGGTAGAGCAGTTTCCTTCCCATCTCTGGTCTCAACTGAGGCTTAAAGATACAGTGGAAAGAGCCCTGGCTCTCTTCTTTCTCATGCTCCTCACTGATATTGAGAAACTCCCTTCACCTTTCAGCCTCTGGGAACAGGTCATACAGCAGGTTCTCACTTCTGAGAGAGTATACATGGGATGGGGGAGGAAACTATTGTATTGCTGCTCTGTAACTAATTACCTAACTCAACCCCCTTCTCTCTATTTCATAATTTACTCTTTCTAATGGCTAGTTTTTGTTGAAAAGGCTAGAGATGGACTTCAGAGAGTTTTCTCTGAGGGCTCTTGACACTGGGGTCTGTTCTCAAAGCCTTTGCTGACATGATGAGTCTTATTAAACATGTCCTTGAGAGGCAAAACCTATTCCCTGAAGTTCTTTAGTTTACCAAGAAAGACCACATACAGTTGTGAAATTAGTGCTAATTATTAGCTAGACACAATTAGCTAGAACCAAGTAGACATGGCTGAGGAGAGATCTGCCCACTGTAGATGGCACCATTCCCTGGGTTGAGTAAAGGGGTCATGGATGGTGTATGTGGAGACAGGAAACTCAAAAGCAGCAAGTGATGGAGCTCTGGGGAACTCACTGAATCAAGGACAGCCACTAGGGAACCATCGGGAAAAGGAGCTAGGCCCTCCAAAGGTAGGCAACTGTTGATTTGCATGGGCAGTATGTGGAGCCTCGAGGGGTGGGATCAGACTGTGTTCCTGTGTGTGGACTGGCACCCTGGAGCCCATTCCCTGCAGAGGAACAGGTAACCCAGTCTTGATATTAGGATGAAGAAATCAGACTCGCCTGGAGTAAATGCTGAGCTAATCCACCTTGGGACCTCTTGCCCTTTCTGGGGAGGAGATGGGGGGAATGGGGAGGAGGGAGGCTGAAGACTGACTGGGAGAGATTGGGAAGGGGAAGGGAGGGGGAATAAGGGGATACATGGACAGAAGACTTTATTTTATATATTTAAAAAAACAAGTGTTCATTGCTCCTTGTTCATTACTGAGGATGCGATGTGACTAACTGCTTCAAATGCCTTGACTCCTCTGTCATGATGTTCTAGGAGCTATGACCCAGGATAAAATCTTTATCACTTAAACTATTGATTTCAGGTTACAGGGAAGAAAATGGAGACAAAGGTGAATAGAATAGGATGGCCAATTGAGCTTTGTAAGGTTTTTGTCATTGTTATCATAAGTATTGTCTTCATTGGTGTTTTTCATCATCATCATCATCATCATCATCATCATCAGTGGTGGTGCTATAGGGATTGAACCTAGACATGACATGAGGCCTTTCAAGTGCCATGCTAGGCAAGCACTCTACCACTGAGCTATATCTGCAACCCTTCTTATATTTTTTATTTTGAGACAGGGTCTCATAAATCACACAGGTTGGTTTTATGCTTGCTTTCTCTATATAGTGGATAGGTCTTAAAATGAAGATTTTCATTTCTTCAACCCATAGTAGCTATAATTATAGGCTTGCCCAACCTGACCTGGCTTTCAAGTTTTGAACATTTTTTATGCTGAAGATGGGAGGTTCGAGTGCTGCCTTCCTTGGATGACTGGAGAGACTATGCTGATGTCCTTATTGATACAGTGGGTTCCCATTTACCAGAGACAGAAGGAGGTACCATCTGTTTCTTTCTGTATCCATCTTAAGGATCTGAGCTGATCTGAACAAGACGGATAGGAATTCTGAGCTTCGTGCTACCTCTGTTTCTAGTTTGTTGTTATTATTTTCATTTAACTACTCTAATGGGAATATTAAATCAATGTGGTTGATTTTTGAAGAATGCAATCTAGAAAATTTAATTATTTAGTGCCTGGAAGAATTTCAAAGATTAAAATGCTGCATTAAAAATATAAGCATTATTAAATAACATGTTTCCTCCATGCAATTAAATTGAATTGTTAAAAAGGATTTGCATAACTGCTTAGTGTTGTTTTCATTTTGACTTTTTCTATTTTCCCCAGTCTGACTTAGAAACTGTTTTTCTCTATTTCTTCTTATGTTTTTATTTCATCTAGATGGAATTCGATTTGATTTAGTTTGAAGTAACATTTGTACAGTGTAACTATGTGTAGTTTGAGCAAATATTTGAACCAGACTTTCTATCAAGCAGTAGCCTGAGTATATACATGTGTGTGAACACAACTGGAGTCAGAGGTCAACCTCAGGTGTCCTTCCGAAGGACATCAAATTAAAACTACATAATGTATGTTTAATGTACTATGATTATATTTTTCACATTTATTCCCTACTTTTTTTCTAATATCTCCCAGATTCATCCTTGTCCCAGCTTACAGTCCTCTTTCTTCTTTTTCTAAAATCCACTGGGGTCACTTGGTGCTGAGTGTGAGACTATCCACTGGAGTGTACTTGACCTATCAGAGGCCATACCCTTTAAGAAAGCTGTCTTTTCCTTTGCTAGAAATCACCAACTGTTAATAGCTCCAGGGGGTGGGGGTTTATGTCTCCTCACTGCACCTCACTAGAGTGTTGACCGACCTATGTGGGCCAGCAACCACAACTGCTGTGAGTTCATAAATACTGTGGCCTTGCTGTGCTCAGAAGACACTAGTTTACTCAGGTCTTCCCAAAGCTCTGGCTCTCACAACAATCTACTCCTCCTCCCACGAGGGTCTTCAAGCCTTTGAGAGGGGCACAGGGATGTGGAGTTTGTGTCTAAGCACTCTGCTGGCACTTAACTCTCTGTACTTGGTCCATTGTGACTTTTCATTAACCCGTCTGCTACACAAAGAAACTTGTCTGATGAGATCTGGGAGCTGTGCTCATCTATGTGTACAGGGAGATGGATTGAGAAGTGTGCAAATTTTATAGACTGAGGGTAGTCAGCTCACCACTGAGGCCTAAGAGTGAGATCTTGAGAGCATGTATAGCACCAGGGATGAGTTTTCTCCTGTGGGGCAGGCTTATACCCAGCTGGAAAGTGTTTGGTTGCCCCCAATAGCATCTGTGCCATCATCATACCCATGGGTATATATATCATGCCACTGTGGTCATTATTGCAGTTCATAGGGTTCATAGCTGGGTAAATCATTGCTGGCATTTTTGCCTCCAGCATACTGGAAGATAGATATAGGATCTTCCAGTGATGTGAAAATTTGCTAGCAGAGAGAAAACTTCCTAGTTAATATCAACTTGATTTCTTCATGACCTGTGATCAAAGTGTGTGGTATTTTCAGTGCTATGTTCTTAGCAGGAGCAGAGGCAGGAACCTATATTGTTTTAAGGGTCTCTAGGAAATCTATGGGCAAAAATCTGAGGTGAAGTATCCCAAATTTGGCACTGGACCTTTTACTTGGTACCCTCTAGCTTCTAGGAGGAGCATTATCTGCTGTGTAGGATTACTCCAATTAAAGTCTGTGTGTAAGGGGGTGCATGCATCTCTGTCTCCATATATATGTGTGCATATATTAATATAATACATACAGTATAATATAATAATGTGTGTATGTTTTGGAAAGTTGTATATCTATTGGAGAGAAGGGCATACATCTCCATATCCACCATATATTTACATCTATATATTTACAATGTTCATTAGAGCTAACTAGTCAACTATGTCTATTTCCCCAATATGCATACCTCACAGGTGTTCACCAGCCTAAGAAGCTCTTGGTTGTCTCATGGCCGGTGCATCTCTGAAGCAGTCCTGGCCTTATCTTACCTGTGTGATGATATTAATATTTGGAAAGGTCAGCTACACATATAAGCTCCAGACTTCACTACTTTATTTGCTTTTGGTTTTTGTTCTTCTTTGTGTGTGTGAGCATGTGTGTATGTGTGTGTGTGTGTGTGTGTGTGTGTGTGTGTGAGTTTCTGTGTGTGAGCATGTGTGTGAGTGTGTGTGTGAGCATATGTGTATGTGAGCATATGTGTGTGAGAGCATGTGTGTGAGAGTGTGTGTGTGTGTACTTATATAGCTGGCATGTGTGGTGTGTGTGTGTGGTGTGTGTGTGTGAGCATGTGTGTGTGTTCTCATATAGGAGGCATGTGTGGTGTGTGTATGTGTGTGTGCACACTTATATAGGAGGCATATGTGGTGTGAGTGGTGTGGATGTGTGTGTACTTATATAGGGGGCATGTATGTAATGTGTGTGAGTACTTATATCGGTGGCATGTGTGGTGTGAGTGGTGTGTGTGAGTACTTATAAAGGTGGCATGTGTGGAGTGTGTGTATGTGTGTATACTTATATAGGAGGCAGGTGTGGTGTGAGAGGTGTGTTTGTGTACTTATATAGGTGGCATTTGTGGTGTGGTATATGTGTGTGTGTGTGTGTGTGTGTGTGTGTACTTATATGGGGGCATGTGTGGTGTGAGTGTGGAGACCCAGTTTGATGTTGGGAATTGTCGTCCGTCAGTCTTCCTCCTTTTCCATGGAGGAGTGGTCTGTCACTAAATCTCCAACACTCTAGTATAGCTAGTCTGACTAGCCAGCTTGCTCTGAGGTTTTTCCAAAAATGGAATTACAGA
Source organism: Sigmodon hispidus (assembly GCA_004025045.1). Taxonomy (NCBI): domain Eukaryota; kingdom Metazoa; phylum Chordata; class Mammalia; order Rodentia; family Cricetidae; genus Sigmodon; species Sigmodon hispidus. Next base: position 31,816 of record PVIH01006544.1, read on the forward strand.
TGGCTGTCCCATCTGGCGTTTAGGTAGAATCAGGGATATGGGTTTCTATGGAGAAAGAGCAGCAATGCAAGTCACTATCTTTGAGAGCATGTGTGAAAAGCAGAAGGGTTCAGTGTGTTCTAGTCATGTGACCTACTCATGTTTCCGGATCCATTTTTCCCTGAAGTGCCTCACTTAAAGTGCTGTTTAGATGTAGATTACAGGCTGTCCCTAGTCCTAGCGTGACTTTTGCTCTTTCATCTCCTCATTGTTTTCTCTGAAATGTCCCTTCTCTTCTGCATATACATGTGTGTTGTCACAGTTCTCTAAAAGACCCATGTCCAATGAATGCCACCATCTGCTTTGGAAACAATGCTGCTGTCTGTTTCCCTGTCACATGTCTGTCATCTCTCTTTATAGACACTCATTTCGCCTCTTTGTACAAGTCTAAGTCACCTTGGAAGTTCTCCAGGTTGTGTGTGTGTGTACACACACTTCAGCGAGGCAGCCACCTCCCCAAGCCCTGGCCCCTTTTCCCTAAAGTTTCCAAAGCTTTTCTCTGAGGATGGCATCAGAAGTATGAGAACACAAAATCTGTCAGCCCTGGGGTGAATTCCAAAGCACACATAGGCTTCTTTGGCTCTTCCTGGAACTTACAGCTCTCCCCAAGGATCTGGGGAGACTGAGATCTCTCAGCACACACCCCACTGTGGTACTTCCTTCTGTTGATTTTAACCAAGAGGATGAGGGTAGGGAGGAGAAGAGTTTAAACATCTCTGGCCAAGATGTTGGAAATGCAGAAAGCAAGAACAGTCCCCGTCACTGGCCATGGAGGCTCCTCAATGCTCTGAAACTTTCTGGTTGCTTTTGTTAAACCCTGAAGGAATGCAGAGAGGGCTGCTTGCAGTTTACCTCTGCCAAGTTTACCCCTCCCCTCCATGAGAGGGTTTCTATTCCTCTCCATCTACATCATGGGTGTTCATGTATTCTGGAGGTCTACCTTCAAGATAATTCCTACCTAGTGTCACATTGACCTGTTTCCTGCATACTGTTTGTCCTTACATAACTCCAAACATCTAATGGTAGTAAATATTATCCAAAGAACTTTCTAATTTATAATTAGTAAGCACAGTGTCTATGTGTCCAACATTTATCTGTGCTGCTCTTTCAAAGCACAGGTGGGTTGTCACAAAATAGCATGAATAGAGGTAATGGTGCCTCGCCTCTTTAAAGTTCAAGGTTGTCCCGTTGTTCACGTGCCTACCCTGGGCCTCTGCCTTCCATGTTTGCCCAGCTTCTCTAGACTTTCAGGCCCAGATGTTCAAGCTTTGGCCACTCACAGCCCCTTTGTGCTTGATCAACATTTTTTTTTGTCCCCAGGCATAGAAACCTTGTCAAACAAGTCAAATTTGCTGTTAGAAAATCGTAAAGAAATTTATTTTAAAACAATTCTTTGCTATGCATGTGATTTTACCATTTATTAAAAAATTAAAGCAAATTTGCATAGTAATGAGACATGTTTGTTTTTTACATAATTAATCTTGGCTGCAGGGCATAGATCTTAATGTTTTTCAGAGTCAATTAATATTTTGATTTTTATGATTGTCAATGCTAAGAACACTATATCACATAAATACCTAAAAGAGAACAGAAGTATATTTGAGGCCAATTCATTGGTCACTAGAAATGCTATACTAATTCTAAGTCAAAATTTATTGAACAAAGTTTCAGGAAACTTAAGTCAACAACTTAAATAACAAATTTTAAAGTAAACTATGCTAACACAATCCAAATGCAAAGATTATTAGTACATGCTCAGGAGTGGTGATGTGAGAACATGGTCTTTTTTTTTCCATAATTAGAGGGAAAGAGTAGGGATGGTGAAACCCAAACCCAATAACAAGCTAGGGTTAAATAGCTCCCTAGTTTTCATTGCTCTTTCCCCTTCCAGTGTGGCTGCATTCAGTGACACACTGCTAGTGAAGACATGCACATGGGAGCTCACTGTAGTTATAAATTAAATTGATTCATTTATTTCACGTCATGACTGCAGCTTCCCCTCCTTCCTTTCCTCTCATTCCCTCCCCTATAGCCCAATGTACTTTTGAGACAGGGCTTTTCACTAGCCTAGAACTTGCCACATAGACTAGGCTGGCTGGCTAGTTAGCTCCAGAGATCAGCCCCCTGTCTCTACCTGCCCCACACTGAGATTACAAGCATAGACCTTTACACCTGGCTCTTTTAAAACAAAAACAGCAACAACTTGGGTCCTCGGAGTTAAACTCTGGATCTTAGCTTTGCAAAGCAAGCACTTTACTAATTGGACTGTCACTCCCCAGCCCAGGTGTCACCACTTCTGCCCTTGCCTTTCCCAAGCCATGCTGCATCGCAGAAGTGCTCAGCCTAGCTGCAAATTAATACCCTGGTTAGCTTCAAAATCTCCCTTGCCTGGGCATCTGTAAGGCAATCAGGGATGAATTCTAGGTGCCTCCTGGTTTGAAAGTTCCTTCAGCAGCTCTGAAGGAAGGACAGCCATGGAGAGAAGCAGCCACCCTGCTCTGTGGAACCCAGTTGTCCTCACCAATATTCATTCACACCCAGTGAGAATCAATTTACAATTCTCTGCAATGTGGCACTTCCCAAGAAGGATTATTAGAGGAGCCAATGGACCAACTGATGGTGTAAAAAGCATGATAGATGTGGAGAATAGCTGCTCTACTATGGGGTCACACTCATTGCTACCTGTCTCATTTGAGCCCTAGATTAGCTTTTCTAAGTCAACCTTCTGCTTGAAAACTAGCCATCTTTTCATTTCTACTAAGTTAAGTCCACCAGTCTATACCTTTCTCAAGTCAAAACCCAAAGAGGGAGATGATATGCTGAGTTGAGACCCTGAGAGAGACAGGGAAAAAAAAAGAACAAGTCACCTTCAGACTTCCAGTGGCTGAAGAGGAGAAGGATTCGGTCTCTTCCGCAGTCCTGCATCCTTCAGTGACACCTTTGTCCACACCACTGGTCTTTCTAGCAAGGAAATGATGGAGTCCAAGTGAAAGCTGACTGAAGCATCCTCCTTCTGGGAGGCCATGGTGGCTCCTCAGGATGTGGCCCGATTTGGAGAAGCTGGGCATCATCACCTGCATATCAAACTCTAGCACCTAATTTGTAGATGGACTAAGGCCTCTGAACCTGGGTTCAGTCATTTTTCACTGGGGATCTCACCCCAGCCCCCTAAATTAGCACCTGCAAAAAGAGGGGTCACTGTCTGCACAGTAAACAGAAATTCCCAAATTAAGTTCTGTTAATGAATTGCCTTCATGTAAGTTAAACAACAACAAATTATTTTCTATATGTTGAATCTGGTAGATGTCTTAGCCTATGACTATAACCGAATACCTGAGAGTTGGCAAAGAAAAATGGTTTATTCTGGCTGGAAAGTACAGGATTAGCAATTGCTATCAGATAAGGATGTTATGTTGCTTTCATTTTTGGCTTCAAGTGCTCACCCAGTTCAGAAAAATAATCAGGGTCCTGTGAGAGTGGCCAGAATCCACCAAAGGATCCAAGTACCTTTACCAACTCTGCTTTATGCCACTCCAACACTGGAGACCATTTCAGCATGGGGTGTGGAGGGACAACCTACACCCAGCTATAGCTCCCCATGTGCCCTACCCATCACCCCCTATTCAGTAAGAACTTTGAGTGTCTTTCACATGAAAGCATCAGGCTAAAGCTCTGTGCAAAACCCCAACAAAACAAAACTAGCAATGTAATGGCTGCTAAGAAAGAGAGGACCAGTCTTCTCTGTGGTGATATATTACATATTTAATAAAACCTGGGATATCAAAAGGTCAACACAGTCAAAAACTAGGCAGACATAGCTCAGGAAGTTCTTGGTCTTTGAGTACAAGGATAAAGAGCTGAGAGTCAGTCACACACACCTTTAATCCCAGCATAGAGAAATCCAGTAGTGGTGACTTATACCTTTAATCCCATAACTCCAGAGACAGAGAATTTTCTGTGTTTCTGTGAGTTCAAGGCTGACTACCAAATAGAGTAGCTCCCGCCTTTAATCCTAACCTGGATGGGATACAGCTGGCAGAGAAGGGTATTTAAGGTAAGTACAAGAAAATAGCAGAGGTAGAAGCGACCAGGAGAGAGGCTGAGGAAGCTGGAAGACAGCTGGGTGAGATTTGACTGTGGTGTTTCCTCTCTCTGATATTTCAGCCTTTCCCTGATATCTGGCTCTGAGTCTCTTTCATTACAATCAGTATTCGTGCAACAGTTCTCCAGGGACAAGCCCTGATAGATCATTCCATCTGAAAAAATTGACCCCAAACACAGGTGTAAGTACCACTAAATGGTGTGTGTGTGTGTGTGTGTGTGTGTGTGTGTGTGTGTGTGTGTGTGTAACAAAAATGAAAGGTCATAAATTTGAGAGAGGATGAGGGAACATGGAAGGCAGTGAGGAGAGTAGAGTGTTGTGGGATTAATGTGAATATAGTACACGTGTATGAAATTCTCAAAAGTAAATAAGAATTAAGAAAAGATGGACCAGAGATGAACCAAGAAAGTGACTGTGTAGACAGTGAAAACAAACAAAACACCCTACGTATGGTCAGAGTCAATTTCCTAAGTCAGTCAGCTTCAGTTGTCCATCCCTCTACCTCTGTTCATGCACAGCACAGACAATGTGTGCATTGTCTCTTTAGTTCTTGAAAATCCTTGAGAAATGAAAATACATAGTGTCCATTTTTATTTTTTGAAAGCGCACACTTGGCAAGACACAGTTGGAAAGACCCAACCAATGTTGCTTTAATATTGTTGTTGCTGTTGTATTGAAATTCTTAACAACTTTGGGGCAAGAACCCACATTTCATTTTGTATTAGATTCTCCAAAAGGATAGTATAAGATAACATTTGGTTATTCCACTACTTTTATTGCTTTTTAAGAGGTTTTTAAGGCAGAACAAAGACATTTACATAACAAAACTGAAAACTGAGAAGTAACTATTTATTTAATTTATTTACTTGAGAAAGGGCCTTGTTAAGCAGCCCAGGCTGGCCTTAAACTTTTGAACGTCTTAGCTCAGTCTCTGGAGTAGATTAGATTGTAGGCATGTTCTGTCATAGCTGCTCAAACTCCACTTTCACTGAGGCAAAGGAAAAGAAAATAGGAAAGTTAAAATGATCAGGAACTGAGCATGCTACATTAGAAGTGCATCAGAATGCCCAAACCACCTTCCTAAAGTTATATACAAATGTGAGCTGAGGCTTTCAAGGAGCCAGGGATACACAGGTAAACTATGCACGTTCCCTATGATCAGCACCTGAGGGAGAAATGTGTGTCTATGATAAAACACTTGTGTGACATTGTGAGAAATATATATACTGTGAGCCTGGCAACTACTGTTAAAGGCTGTTTTATTGTAGAATTCTGTACATGCATATAGTACGTCATGGCCCTCTTCTAAGATGACCCTGTAGAGAAGAGATATGATATAGCTGTCCACTTAGAGCTGAGCACTTCTCAGTCTCTTATTCTTTAGATGTTAGCCAGATGCTGGTATTAATCAAGGCTTATTCTTTAATTACTTATTTTTGTGTACACAATAATGGATTTCACCATGACATTTTCAAACCTGTATATCATTATAACTTGTTTACATTTGCCCGAGTCCCCCTCCCCTGCCTTTTGCCATTCTCTTACACAGCCCTGCCTCTTCCCAAATGGTCCTCCTTCTGCTTTCATGTCCTATGTGATAATATGTGTCTCTCGAGTCCAGGAATGGGGGAATATGTGATATTTATCCCCATTATCCTGTCTAGGGTGTCTTCTTCCCAAGCCTCCCTCCTTCCTCATAGCCTCCCTCCAACTTTCACTAGAGAAAGCAACGCTGTTGTCAAAAAACACAACAGAGTAAATAATTACTTCATCGAACTGGAGAAAATGTAAATTCTTATCTGATAAAAGATGAAGCACAAAAATATATGCTGAGGAACTAACGCTCACGGAGAACAAAAGCCAGTGAGTGGATGGCACAGTTCAGAAGGGAGCAGTGGTCTCCACTGGTACTTCTTCAGAGAACATATGTAAAGAGCGTGAGGAAAGAAGGTCAATATTTCAGTCTTTAGAAAGGAAAAAATGAGGAGCGAAGTGGAATTTATTCCTTATGGGATGGCTGTAAAGCAGGGGAGGAGGGGCAGCACATGCAGCAGAAAACAAGTGCCTAAGAATGTGCAGAAACCCAAAGTTGTATCTACTGTGGATGGCAATATAATGTCGTCCTGCAACAGAAGAAAACAATATGGAAGTTCCCAGAAGCTATAAAAGAGAATTCCCATGTGGCCTAAGAAGCTCACATTTGATGTGTATCTAAAAGATGAGAAAGCAGGCTGGAACAGGTGTTTGTGCACCGTGTTCAAAGCATCGTTAGCCAGGAATGCAAAGATGGCGTTCTAGTCCCTGTTCTATTGCTTATTAAAACACTGTGATCTTACAGAGGAAAGCATTCATTTTGGATTTTCAGATTTAGCAAGTGACTCCATTGCCATCATGGCGGGAAGAATGGATACATGGTCCTGGAGCAGTAATTGAGAGCTTACATCTTTTTCCATAAAGAGAGAGACAGAGAAGGAGAGATGGAGGACGGGAGGGACGGAGGGTGAGGGAAGAAGGGAGAGAGCTAACTGGCAATGCCGTGGACCTCTCACAAGGGCATGCCTCCTAATCTTTGCCAAAGAGTTCCACTAACTGGGGAACATGTTTTCAAACATATGAGCCCTCTGGGCCATTCTCATTCAAACTACTGTGGATGGAAAAAAAATTGGATAATAAAGTGTGGTCTATTAATGTCTTATCACTTGACCTTAAAATGGAAAGGAATTCTGACATATGTTACAATATGGATGACTCTAGAAATCACTAGACTTGATGAAATAAGCTAAATAAAAAAAAATAAGAATACATGGTTCTCCTTACGTGATATGCATAACAGAAATTAAATTCACAGAGACAGAAGAATGATGGCCTAAGGTCTGGGGAGACAGAACAGGTACTTCCTGTTTAATAGGCACAGAATTTCAGAACAGAATGACAAGAGACTTCTCAAGTCGTAATAGTCACACAACTTTGTGGATGTAATTAATACAGGTTGAGTTGTGCACTTGAAAAATTTAAATGGCAAATTTAATGTATATTTTATCCTATTTAAAAAACAATGAAATGTATCTCTTTATTGAGTCTTGAATTTCTACAATCCAGTAAATTTGCAGCTACTGGCTTTTCATAATCTATCTAAAAATAATTTTTATGGTAGAAAAATCAAAACATGTAGAAACACTAGCTGAAGATAAGTTCAACCATACATAGCTGGAGCAACACAGAATTGCTTGAACTGTAAGTGAGTTGATTTCTTAATGAGAAACAGGAAGGAGGACACTTTTGGGTTTGTCTTGCTTGTGCAAACTGGTGCCACCAACCCTGGTTCTTTAGGGTTGCTTCTATAATTGTCACCAGATGTTTGTAATCATGGTGACATCACATGAAGATTGTATAACATCTAACACCAGGAGAGGGGCTGCTACTTGGTAGATGACTTTCTAAGGGTGAAGAACGTTTCCATCCATATTGCACACAGCTGGATCACATTTTCATTCTTGCACCAACCAATGACAAGAGAAACAGTTGCATGAACCTGCTAGACTGCATGGTCCACTGCACATGGCTATTGCATGAAGCAAAACTCGGAGCCAGATATTGAGACAAGTGCTAAAAAATCAGAGAGACACAGGAACAAGTCACAGCCACTTCCCACTAGCCACCTCCTCAGACCACAAGAGGCAGATCCTGTCTCCACAAATCCTCAAACTGAATAGGAGAAACGAAGGCAAACACAAGAGTAAATGAAAGGGGGCTGAAATGTCTCCTTACACCATATATTCCTTTCTCTGCCCAGCCATATCACTTTGTTTCAGACTTCCTAGTGCTGGGATTAAAGACTTCCAAGTGTGTGCTTCCAAAGGCTGGGAGCAGAGACATGGGATCCCAAATGCTGGGATTAAAGGTGTGTGTCCTGGCTGCCTAGCCTCTATGGTTAGCTCTGTGCTTGTCTCTGTCCTCTGATCTTCAGGCAAACTCTATTTGTATACAGTGTATCACCACACATGAACATGACAGATACAGGGACAGAAGAAAAGATGCACCATGCAGAAGAACAAAACCCATGGTCAATGGGCCCTGTTGAGCCCGCAGTCTGATTAGAAATAGTGTATCCTGGGAAATTTCCATAAATACCTCTGGGCCTCAATTTCTACATCCATAAAATTTGGGTCACAGAACCTCTCAATTGGGTGGCAGGAGGATTGATAGAATGTTTACAGAGTGCCTAGTACAGTGATTTATTCATATCATTGCATGAAGCAGTATCTCATTGCTAACACAAATACTGAATGTTTCATCACTATTAGATAAATGTATCATTTCTTCATTTCCTAAGTTAGTCTGCCCATGTGGTTAAATAAATAGCCCAGACATAATAAGCCCATGTAGGCTGTGGGATCCAATTCTCTTCTACAAGAGTGGATAAGCCTGTCTGGGCTGCTTTAATCAGTGTTACAGACTGGGTGGCTCATACAGAAGATGGATTGCATCATAATTCTGGAGATTAGAAATCTGAGATCAAGGGCTCTGCAGTGTTGGGTCCTTCTGGGGCTGCTGTGAGAAGGCTGTGTCCAGCTTCCTCTCCTTGGCTTGTAGATGTGTGTCCACTCCCCATGTCTCCACATTATCTATCCTCCTTAATTATTGCTATCTGGTTTTCCTTTCTTTTGCTAATATCATTCACTCTGGCTCAGGAAGCACCTCATGACTCCATTTGATCTAGTCTGTAGAAAGACTCTGTCCCTAATTCTGAGTGCTTCAACATGTGAGTTTTGAGGGACAGTAACCAGCTCAAAAGGCAGAGAAAGGACCCCTTGGCTGAGAAGTGAATACTGGTGGCAGGTGATGGTCCAGTGGATTAAAGTACCTGTGTGGTGGTTTGAAAGAAAATGGCCCCCAAAGGGAATGGCACTGTTGGGAGGTGTGGCTTTGTTGAAGGAAGTGTGTCACTGTGGGGGTGGGCTTTGGGGTCTCTTATGCTCAGGCTCCTCCCAGTGTCACAGTCCACTTCCTGTTGCCTGCATATCAACATGTAGCAGCTCCGTCCCAGCAACATGTCTGCCTGTGTACCACCATGTCCCACATGATAATAATGGAGTGAACCTCTAACTATAAGCCAGCTGCAGTTAAATGTTTTCCTTGTAAAAGCTGCCGTGGTCAAGGTGTCTTTTCACAGCAATAGAAATCCTAACTAAGACAAACTGTAAATAATCCCAGGGACCTGAGTTCAATCCTGAGACCCACATATTGGAGAGAACCAAGTCCTGCCAGCTGTCCTTTGGTCTCTACACATGTTCCATCCTTCAATAAATAAATAACACTGTACCCCTCCATATTCCTATGAAGCCAGGGTGAGCATTCTCACGGCGGTCACAGCTCTGTCCCACACCCACTCATTCCCTTGCCAGCCTTTGCACTTTAAATAGATGTTTCACTGTGAAGAAAACAGATTTGTGAAGAAACATTTCAGAGACAGTTCTCTGAGGAGGGCTGTAAAAAGCCTGACCCCAGAAGGGCAAATAGAATTCCCCAACGTGGCATTCTGTGACATCTATGTGTTAGGTGCAGTATGTGTGCAGAACATTAGCATTGTATTCTGCATGAAGCCACAGAATGTGTGTAGGTGTGTGAAATGAATGTAGGGCAGTGCCAGTCTTTAGGGATCACCCCCACCATGCTGTAGATGTATGAGCTGACAGCCACAATGTAAAGCACAACACAGTAGGCAGACTTGAGGAGAAAGCATCCAGTGTTGACAAAAATGAATCTGCTTGGTAAAGTTCAGCATAAGCAGAAGTGCAAATGTCCGTGGAAATCCTGCAAGTATCTTATCTTTGGGTCTTGTCCAGCTGTAAGAAGTTAAGTAGCTGCATAAGGAAAGGGGCAAAGAGACAGTATGAATAAGGGGGAGTCATTTCACCTGAACTCTTAGGTCGCTGCAGAGGCGGCACTACAGGGTCAGTCACACACCATTCTTCAGCTAAAGTAAGAGTGGCTTGTAAGAGACTGTGATGCATATCAGGCCAACCAGGAAGAATTGCCTGAACTCAGTGTACTGATTAAGGGAAGTTCTTCAGATTTGGCTAAGCTGGGACAACTGCATGTTCATTGTTTACTATCACAACATCTTATGAATTTCCCCAAGTTCTCCAGGCATCAGGCTCCTCATCTGTAAAGTGGGGCACCCCTTTGCCTCTTGGGTTCTGGCACACATGGAGATATTGCAGGTGATAATTATGAACAAATCGGGTTCAGAATCAACAAATGTTTACCAGAGGAAGAGGAGCCCTGGAGCTCACTGGTGTGGTGTGTTTCACTTGGGTGGTGTCTTGTCCCCGTCCTATAGCTAAATTATGTGTTTCCTTAAAAATAACAAACTAAAGCCAGGCATGGTAGTACATGCCTGTGATTTCTGCTTTTTGGGAAGTGGAGGAAGGAGGTTATCCTTTGGGACACTAAATTTCAAGTTAGCCTGGGTATGGTGATTAAAGGAGAAGGCCCCCTTGGCTCATGTTTGAATGTTCCCGGTGCTGGACTGCTTAGGATGGATTAGGGGGTGTGGCCTTGTCAGAGCAGGTGTGTCTATAGTTGTGGGCTTTATAGTTCAAAAACCCAAGCCAGGCCCAGTCTCACTTACTCTGCTTCCTGCTTTGCAGATAAAATGTGAGCTCTCTGAAACTGTTCCAGAACCATGCCTGCCTGCCTGCCTGTCACCATGCTTTCCACCATGATGATGATAAACTCAACCTCTGAAACAGTAAACACCCCCCCCAATTAAATGCTTTCTGTTATAAATTGCCTTCATCGTGATGTCATTTCATAACACTAGAACAGTGACTAAGACATGGAGCGAGGTGACACCCCATCTCAGAAAACCAAACCAAATCAAACAAATGAACAAAAGTGGTATGTGAACAGACTAAACCCCACAAATGTTATTAAAGATTTCTGGAGACAGAAGGGAAAGTCTTGAGAACCCAGTGTGCAGACTTACCTGTCTCCTCCCCCAGCACACACCACCTGCTGAGAAGAGAAGAAACTAATAGTAGAGGAAAGACATTAACTCAACTTAAGGAGAGAAAGCACTTGGGGAGCCCCAGAGGGCATTTTGTGACAGACTGACCTCTAGGCCTCATTCAAAGGGCATTGCTTCTCCTCCTCACCACTGGAGGGCACTCTGACTAGCTCCTCTAGACTGAGTGCACGAGAAACAAGATTTTGATTCAGCTGGGTTTGCATGAGGAGGGTCGGTCATAGAACTGAAGACAGAGAAGGTTGAGAGGAGTTGGCTGAGGCCTGCTCTGCCCTTGGAGCAGGGAAGAGTGCCAGGCTTACTGAGGCACAAGCTATAGATGAGGAGTCTTCAGAGAGTTCAGTTAGCTTTGGGGACCAAGCAAGTTACCAGATTCAAACTGGAGTTTTGAAAAATAAAAGTGGAACTGTAACCAGCTTGGCAGATGAAGATATCCCAAAGGGACACTATGTTTCTCAGTCTGACTACCAGACTATGGAAACAGTGGAAACCAAAGAAAAAAAAATCTCATGCTGGGAGAAGGAAAAGGTGCCAGCCAGAGAAAGACGTGTTTTTTGGAAAGAGATTTCACACAGTTTTAACAACTTGTCAGACTTGCCTTGGGGGACAGGACTAAAACCAGACAAGGATGGGGCAGTGGTGAGCAGGAGCAAGACTGTTTAGATGCATACATCCTTGGTCTCCTTCAGGACCAGGAAGCTGCATGGGGAGTGCAGGGGGCTGTATCTTCTTGTCTTTCTTCCCAATTGGATAAATATCCTTTTTCTGATCTTCTCTTTTAATTGGCTTATTGTGAACAGATGAATGGCTGGGCCTAATTTGGGGCATAGGCTGTGACCTCCAAGTTCAACAACAGATTCTCTTGGGTGTTTTGTTTCTTCTCTATCATCTCAGAGCTGAACTGTTTTGTTGTCTGGCTGCTAGAGCAGTGGATTGGTGGAGCAAATGAAAGCAAGAGCATGTGAATACCAGCAACCTGCCAGATGATGGGAGGAAAACAGTAGTTCTACATGGGTGAACAGAAGATAGGGGACATGTGTCTAGAGGGAGGCTGGGAAAAGCATTGTGGATGAGAGAGAAGCTATGCTTCCAGCCACACAAGTTCATGCCAACCTGTTCAGCAGGAGAATGGCAAGGAATACAATTTATGATGACATCCCTCTATCTTACTTGTCTCAAAGATGTTGTCAGTTTACTGATGGAAGTGAGGATCTCATTCATATCATAGGAACATAGTAAGAAAATAGTTGATGCCTGCTACTGCAGATGATATTTAGGGGACTTGGATACTCAGCCAGGAAACCAAAATGGCTATACTAATTGCTTATAGTCAGAACCCAAACTAAGGGTTTGATCACGGCCATGCCAACTTGGCTTTGGAGTGCACTTTGTGCTTTCATCCTATCACTGCTTTTAGAAAGCATTCCTAAATGTAGTTTCTATAAAAATCTTTTGAGCTCTTCAAAATGGTTTAGTATCTTTTTTTTTCTTTTCAAGATGAGATGTCATTTACTTTTTCTTTCCAAGATGAGATGTCATTGTCCTCAGATAGCCCTGGGTCTACATAAGTAAAACAATGTGTCAGATACAGAATCTCTCTCATTTAGAATTCCTTTCCTATATAATAGGTGTGGTGATAATGATGGAATTAGAGGCGTGGATTACCACTCCTTAACCTTTGTGACTTGGCTCTGTCCTCTTATTTTATTAAATATACAGTATATCACCACAATGAGTCTGTCAGCACTGGCTTTAATAGAGGCCTAAGGAACAACCAATTTTGTTTTTTTTTAATTTTTTATTATGAATGAAGTCACATTTTCTATCCGTGTATATCCTTATTCAAGGTCCCTTTCCCCTCCACCCCCTCCAGTAACTCTCTCTTCTCCACATCTCCCCATCTCCTCCCCAGCAAGGACAGGAGGTCCAAGGTCCCAATATTGCTCAGTTCAGTCTACACTCCTGGCAGATCCAGATTCCTTCTTCCCCCCAACCTCAAGACTGACTCAGGTGTTCCTCTAGATGGAGTGGGATCCATGCTGTCAGTCCAAGGTGTTTCAGATCCCAATGTTTTGTTTGTATTTTCTTCTATTTCTTTAAGGGAATTTTTTATATCTTCTTTGAAGGCTTCAATAATCTTCATAAAGGTTGTTGTTGTTTCCTTCTGTTTGCTCTTCATTGCTCTGTTCAGGTCTTGTAGCTGTAGAACCATCAGTTTCTTCTGGTGTGGCCTTGTTGTTTTTTATATTATTATATGTATTCTTGCACTGGTGTCTGCCCATGGCTTCAGTGGTTCATGATTAGGCTGCGCCTAGTCAGTTGTGGCAAGAGGGCTTGTGTGTCTCCTGCGATCTGCTCGTTCTCGATCTCTGACTCTGCCCTGAGCAGAGGTCTGAATTTCAATGCCTCAGTCCTTCTCTGATAATGCAGTTTGCCCTGGAGGCGGGACTGGCCTGCAATGTGCCCTCTTTTAGGTGTGGCTGGAGGAGCCCCTCACAGCCAAACTCTAGTTCTGTCTGCTGAGGAGAGTCTGGGATCAGGCTCTGCAGATTGACCCTGGTTCTGAAAGGCAACTTTCCGGATGGGCAGGAAGGATGGGGAATCAGGCGTTGGAACCTGCTCACCTCTGGACACAGTCTGAATTTCAAAGTCTAACAACCAAATTTGAAATGTACACTTCATCTCACATTAATTTTTAGTAAATAATCTTAGGCTACTCATGCCTTAAGAGTCTTCAGATACTTTTTAGAGCATATATACTTTATGGTAACAAGTGCTACATTAGAGAATGAAATTGTAGACTGGCTAAGAAGGAGGCTGACATGTTTGCTGAGGGTCTCTCTGTTTTTGTGCTGACAGCCTGTGAAAGCCATCTAGATGTAGCTTTCCACTTTGATGTTTTTAAACAATTTGATTATAAATTTTTTTTGCAAATAATATTGCTACACATATATTTACTTTGTGTTCAGCTTTCCCTCTGAATTTTTTTCCATCCCTGTATATCCTTATTCAAGGGCCCTTCCCCCTCCCACCACATCAGGTCATTTTTCTTCTCCACAGCTCCACATCCCCTCCCTGGGCAGGGAGTAGACAGTCCTATGGTCCCACTGACCCAATAAAGTTGGGATCAGTCTCCACTCCTGGCCAAATCCAGTTTTGTCCATCCTCCCTCAAGAGTGAGTCAGGTGTTCCTATAGTTGGACTGGGGTTTGAAGGGTCAGTCCAGGGTGTTTCTGATCCCAAGCTGTTCAGTGGTTGTGGTTTGCAGCTTGGGTATGCTTGGCTTTTTTTTCTTGTTTGTTTGTTTAGTGACCACTAATAAGTGAGTACATCCCCTGCTTATCTTTTTGAGATTGTGATACCTCACTCAGGAGGATATTCTCCAAATCCATCCATTTGCCTGCGAATTTTAGGATATTTTTTCTTACTGCTGAGTAGTATTCCATTGTGTAGATGTACCACAGTTTGTTAATCCATTCTTCAGTTGAGGGACATCTAGGTTGTTTCCAGGTTCTTGCTATTACAAATAATGCTGCTATGAACATAGTTGAGCTAATACCTTTGGAGTGTGAATGTGTCTCTTTAGTGTATACAGCCAGACGTGGTATTGCTGGGTCCTTGGGGAGATTGATTCTCAATTTTCTGAGAAACCGCCATATTGCATTCCAAAGTGGCTGCACAAGCTTACACTCCCACCAACAATGGAGGAGTGTTCCAATTGATCTGTATCCTCTCCAACATATGCTGCCATCTGTGCCTTTTATCTTAGCCAGTCTAACAGGTTATAGGTGGTACATCAAAGTTGTTTTGATTTGCATTTCTCTGATGGCTAAAGATGAAGAGCACTTTTTCAGGTGCCTTTCAGCAATTCGTAGTTCCTCTGCTGAGAATTCCCTTTTTAGATCTGTACCCCATTTTTGATAGGGTTATTCAAGGTTTTGAGCTCTAAATTCTTGAGCTCTTTATATATCTTAGAGATCAGTCCTCTATCACTTGTAGGGTTGGTGAAAATCTTTTCCCATTCTGTAGGCTGTCGTTTTGTCCTATTGACAGTGTCCTTGGCTTTGCAGAAGCTTCCCAGCTTCAGGAGATCCCACTTATTGATTGTTGGTCTTAGTGTCTGTGCCACTGGTATATTTAGGAAGTGGTCGACTGTGCCAATTTGTAGAAGTGTATTTCCCACTTTCTTTTCTATTAAGTTCAAAGTGGCTGGGTTTAGGTTGAGGTCTTTGATCCACATGGATTTGAGTTTTGTGCAGGGTGTCAGGCTCAGATCTATTTGCATTTTTCTGCACACTTCCATCCAGCTATGCCAACACCGTCTGTTAAATATGGTATCTTTTTTCCATTGAATGTTTTGGCCCTCTTTGTCAAAGATCAGGTGTTCATAGGATTTCGGGTTAATGTCTGGATCTTCAATTCTATTCCATTGGTCCACAAGTCTGTTTTTATGCCAGTACCAGGCTGTTTTTATTATTGTAGCTCTATAGTATAGCTTGAAGTCAGGGATGGTGATACCTCCTGAGGTTCTTTGGTTGAGTAAAATTGTTTTGGCAATCCTGGCTTTCCTGTTATTCCAAATGAAATTGAGTATTGTTCTTTCAAGGTCCAAAAAATATTGTGTTGGGATTTTGATGGGCAGTGCATTGAATCTGTAGATTGCCTTTGGTAGAATTGCCATTTTTATTATGTTGATCCTACCAATCCAGGAACATGGGAGAGCTTTCCATTTTCTGATATCCTCTTCAATTTCTTTCTTCAGTGTTTTAAAATTTTTGTCAAATAGGTCTGTTACTTCTTTGGTTATAGTTACTCCAAGGTATTTAATACTATTTGCTGCTATTATGAAGGGTAATGTTTCCCTTATTTCTTTTTCAGCTTTTCTATCTTTAGTGTATAGAAGGGCTACTGATTTCTTTGAGTTAATCTTGTATCCTGCTACATTGCTGAAGGTGTTTATCAGCTGTAGCAGTTCCTTGAAAGAGTTTTGTGGGTCACTTATGTATACAATCATATCATCTACAAATAGAGATAGCTTCACTTCTTCTTTTCCAATTTGTATGCCCTTAATCTCTTTTCGTTCCCTTATTGCTATAGCTAAAACTTCAAGAACTATGTTGAATAGATAAGGAGAGAGAGGACATCCTTGTCTAGTTCCTGACTTTAGTGGGATTTCTTTGAGTTTTTCTCCATTAAGTTTGATACTGGCTTTCAGCTTCTTGTAAATCACATTTATTATATTTACGTATTCTCCCTCTATTCCTGATCTCTCCAGGGCTTTTATCATAAAGGAGTGTTGGATTTTGTCAAAGGCTTTTTCTGCATCTAAGGATATGATCATGTGGTTTTGTTCCTTTAGTTTGTTTATATGATGGATAACATTTACTGTTTTTCGTATGTTAAACCAGCCCTGCATTTCTGGGATGAAGCCTACTTGGTCATGGTGGATGATATCTTTTATACATTGTTGTATACGGTTTGCCAAGATTTTGTTGAGAATTTTGCCATCAATATTCATGAGGGAAATTGGTCTGTAATTCTCCTTCTTTGTTGTGTCTTTGAGTGGCTTGGGTATTAGGGTGATTGTGGCCTCATAAAAGGAATTTGGCAATATTCCTTCAGTTCCTACTGTGTGAAATAGTTTGAGGAGTAATGGTAGTAATTCTTCTTTGAATGTCTGGTAGAATTCAGCACTGAAACCATCTGGGCCAGGGCTTTTATTTTTGGGGAGTTTTGTAATGACAGCTTCAATTTCCTTAAGGGTTATAGGCCTGTTTAGGAAATTAATCTGATCTTCATTTAGTTTTGGTAGATGGTACCTGTCCAGAAAGCTGTCCATTTCTTCTAGGTTTTCCATTTTTGTGGAATACAGGTTTTGAAAATATGATCTGATAATTTTCTCTATTTCTTGGGGGTCTGTTGTTATGTCCCCCTTTTCATTTCTGATTTTGTTGATTTGAACACTCTCTCTCTGTTTTTTGATTAGTTTGGCTAAGGGCTTATCTATCTTGTTAACTTTCTCAAAGAACCAACTCTTAGATTCATTGATTCTTTGTACTGTTCTTTTTGTTTCAATTGTATTGATTTCAGCTCTAAGTTTGATTATTTCCTGCCGTCTACTTCTTCTAGGTGATTTTGCTTCTAATTATTCTAAGGCTTTCAGCTGCGCTGTTAGGTCTCTAGTGTGGGATTTCTCAAGGTTTTTCATATAGGCGTCTAGCGCTATGAATTTTCCTCTTAAGACTGCTTTCATTGTGTCCCACAAGTTTGGATACATTGTAGATTCATTTTCATTAAATTCTAGGAAGTCTTTGATTTCTTTCTTAATTTCTTCCTTGACCCAGAGATGGTTCAGCTGATTGATGTTTCGTTCCCATGAGTTGGTAGGCTTTCTTTGGGTTTTGATGTTGTTGAACTCTAACTTTAGGCCCTGGTGGTCTGATATGTTACAAGGGATTATTTTCATTTTTTTTGTATATTCTGATATTTGCTTTATGACCAATTATGTGGTCAATTTTGGAGAAAGTTCCATGAGGAGCTGAGAAGTATGTATATTCCTTTGCCTTTGGGTGGAAGGTTCTGTATATATCTATGAAATCCATTTGCATCATAACCTCATTTAGACTCCTTATTTCTCTGTTGAGGCTCTCTCTGGTTGATCTATCCAGGGTTGAAAGTGGAGTATTGAAGTCTCCCACTATTAGGGTGTAAGAATTGATGTGGGATTCGAGCTTTAGCAGTGTTTCTTTTACATATGTAGGTGCCCCTATATTAGGGACATAAATATTTAAGATTGAAATCTCCTCTTGACCAATTTTTCCTGTGATGAATAAGTAGTGACCATCTTGGTCCCTTTTAATTGCTTTTAGCTTAAAGTCTACTTTGTTAGATATTAGGATTGCAACCCCTGCTTGTTTCTTAGGACCATTTGACTGGAAAATCTTTTCCCAACCCTGTATTCTAAGCCTGTGTCTGTCTTTGCAGTTGAGGTGTGTTTCTTGTTGGCAACAGAAGGATGGCTTCTGTTGTTGTATCCATCTTGTTAGTGTGTGACGTTTTATAGGAGAGTTGAAACCATTGATATTCAGGGAAATTAGTGACCATTGATTCATATTTCCTGCCATTTTTGGTGGAAACTTGTTTGTATTTCCTTTCTCTAGGGTATTCTTCTGTGGGCTTATTGATTGTTTGTTATTTCGTGGATGTATCTGGGGTCCTTAGGTTGGAATTTTCCCTCTAATACTCTCTGTAGTGCTGGATTGGTAGATAGATATTCTTTCAGTCTGACTTTGTCCTGAAATACCTTGTTTACTCCATCTATGGTGATTGATAATTTTGCAGGGTATAGTATTCTAGTTTGGCAGCCATGCTTTTTTAGCATCTGTATAACTTCTGACCAAGCCCTTCTAGCTTTCATTGTTTCCATTGAATAGTCAGGCGTTATTCTGATGTGTCTGCCTTTATATGTGAGTTGGCCCTTTTCTTTTGCAGCTCTTAAAATTTTTTCTTTGTTCTGTATGTTTTGTGGCTTGATTATAATGTGGCGTGCTGACTTTTTTTTTGGAATCATACCTATTTGGTGTTCTGTAAGCTTCTTGTATCTTTATAGGCATTTCCTTCTTCAGGTTAGGAAAGTTTTCTTCTATGATTTTATTGAAAACATTATCTGTGCCTTTGAGCTGGTCTTCTTCTTCTTCTTCTTCTTCTTCTTCTTCTTCTTCTTCTTCTTCTTCTTCTTCTATTCCTATTTTTCTCAAATTAGGTCTTTTCATGGTGTCCCAGATTTCCTGAACATTTTGAGTAATGGCTTTTTTAGTTTTACTATTTTCTTTGACTGATATATCTATTTGAGCTACCGAGTCTTCCACTTCAGAGATTCTATCTTCCATCTCTTGAACTCGGTTTGTTATGCTTGTATCTGTGGTTCCAGCTTTTTTCTTCAGGTTTTCTATTTCCATCTTTGCCTCATTTTGTGCCATTTTTATTGCTTCTATTTGAGCTTTTATTTGAGCTTTTATTTCAGCTTTTAGTTCCTGGCATGTTTCTTTCATAGATTTGTTCATCTCTTCCAATTTTTTGTTTGTATTTTCTTCTATTTCTTTAAGGGTTTTTTTCATATCTTCTTTGAGAGCTTCAATGATCATCAAAAAGGAATTTTTGGTGTTGCTTCCTTCTGTTTCCTCTTCATTGCTCAGTTCAGGTATTGTATTTGTAAGATTGCTACTCTCTTCTGGAGTTACCATGTTGTTCTTTGTATTGTTATGTAATTTTTTTGCACTGACGTTTGCCCATGGCTTCAGTGGTTCATGATTAGATGGCTCCTGGTCAGTTGTGGCACTTGGGTTTGTGTGCCTCCTGTCACCTCTCTGGGCAGGGTCTGAATCTACCCTTCAGGGACCCCTGTTGTTGTCAGTTCGCTCAGTTTGAGGTGGAAGTGGATAGCCGTGCAAATTCCCTCAGCAGGAGCTGTGGGTATGGTGACAGGCAGACTTTATCTGCCCCTGCTCCAGAGTGCGCTGGGACTCTGCAGACAGCACTTGGTCCAGGTAGCGGAACCGAAACTGATGGGAGCTCAAGTCTCCCTCCCTGGCTGGGATATAGGCCACAATTTGATAATTTAACTGTCATATTTTACAGACAGGTTTAATACATTTGTTTAAAATGCAGAATGCCTTTCTGTTTATTAAATAATTGGGTTGGCTCAGTGGGTAAGGGGCTTGTCACCAAGACTGATAACCAGAGTTTGCCTCCAGGACCCACATGGTAGAAGAAGACTGCCTCTGCAAGCTTTTCTCTGACTCCATACGCAGCACACACCCAGAATAATAATCTTTAAAATAGATTGAGTTGTACACATTTTGTGATTTAAATGATATGGTTTCAAGATTCGTTATTTTTTAAAGATCCTCTTTTTAACAAAACATCTAAACACATTTTGTACTGTTCTCATGCCCCCATGCTCACCACTTGGATGGTTTGCAGGGAGGAAATCGGTATTCTCCAAGGGACATCTGAGAGGATGGGACCACCTTGAGCACTCAGTGGTACAAAGAACTTTTTTGTAGAAGGACTGGATGGGCATAGACTGCAGATCAGGAAAGCAGCATTGCTAAGCAATATTGTCATACAGGGCGAGGCCCTGCCATCCAGGACTTGTGGCTCCTTTTCTCTAATGTTTGAGTTTGATTTCCTGGGGATAATTACAAATATATTATTTCTCTCTAAATTAGAAAGTGGAGAGGGTTAGGGCTGTAGCTTATTGGTAGACTACTTGTATGCTATGAATGAAGCTCTGGATTTAACCCCTCATGCTAATAAACAGAAGCAAAGCATCAGAGCAATGTTCATGTTTCATGTTAGCTAAAGCACAGAGTTAAAGAATGAGGAAACATTCTGATGTTTTCTAAAGGTCACTAGTTGCTCTGGGTTCTGTAAATCTGAAGAAAGATGATTTGGCAGTTGACATCTTAGTCATTTAGATTCAGAAACAGAGGGAGAAAGACCTTACTTTGCCAAAGGCGACTTGCAGAGCATCAGGCAGCCACCTGTTGAACAAGCTCATCCTCAACACTGGGCTGCATTTGGACCTGCAGGACTGAGAGCAAGAGCAGAGCTGGCTCGTCTCCTCATCCCAATTCCTCTTTTTACTTCTTGAGTCCTTTGCTCTCCCTCCTTGTATAATTACTTGCTGATAGTACAAGTTGAAAGATGATCCTTGCTCTCAAAGACCATGAAGAGGGTCACAGCAGTTATCTACAAGATCATCACATTCCTTTATGCAAGTGTCATCCTGGTAGAGGCTCTGCCTGGGCATCAAACTGATCCTAGCTCTCATAATTTAAGACCTCTGCTAAATAAACATTTACTAAGTATTTTCACTCCATGCTGCAGACACAAAGATAAAATCTTAAGCCCTGTCCTTTACTGTAACCTTAGGTTAAAGTATCTGTCAGTGTTACAGGATTCACTGCCCTTCTGACCCATGACCACATACCTTCCCTACTCTTGCTATTACTCAGGACAGTTCTTCCTCATTTGCTTGGCACTGTGTGCTCCCCATGGTCTTTAGATCCCAGTTCCAAAGCAGCTTGTGAGTGAGGCTTCCTGCTTCATCCACTCCCTTGCTACCATGTCCCCCTGACCATTTTCATTGCCCCACATACAATTAACTTTAGTGTGAAATACTTGTTTCTTTTATTAGAAAGTGAGTTCTGTGACTTTAGGAACAGAACTTTAGGATGTGTGGTTCCTGACTCCACCCCACCTCTAACCCTAACCCACCCCTCATCCTAACCCCTTGCAACATAGTTCATATTTTATAACTATTGGCTGTTTAAATTCATCAATATTTGAATCATGTGTGTGCAAGTGCATATATGTGTACAGAGATCAGAGGTAACCTCAGTGTCATTCCTCACCTTGATTTTAAAAGATGTCTCTTAGTTGGCTGACTGACAAGTTCACTGATTCTGCTAGCCTGGCTATGTAGCTATCCCTGGGATCTGCTTTTCTCCACCTCCCCTGTGCTAGACTTACAAAGGTTTAGAAGTGCATACCACCACACCAGGCTCTTTATGTGGGTTTGGGGAGATGAAACATAGGTCCTTATGTCTGTACAAGGAGCACCTTACCAACCAACCTTCTGAGATCCAGTATTCTCGTCTTTATCTTATCTCCAGGTCTGTGCACACACCTCTAACTCAGGCTCTCCCAAGAACAAGGTGCCCACTTGTTCTCACACACACATGCATAGTAGGTTGTAAGAGTAGTAGTGTCTTCTCTGGCAGCTGTTGCCTGCTTTCAGCTCTAAACTCAGACTAGTCTTAGCTGCCTTGCTCTTGGCTGTTTTCACAGATGAATTTGTTACAACATGTTCTGCCTGTTCTTCCCCTGACTTAGATCATAGCTGCCTGTCCAGATTCTGGTCTCCAGTGTGTCTTAGGATCTGTCCCATTGCAGCCTGCCCTAGTTAATTAACCATCTTCTATGTGACAGCTTTACAAGAGTGGACAGAAGGCAGAACACCCATGATTATCTGTGAATTAAAATCTGGTCAGTGGAAATGAATAAAGTTGAAGGTGTTTACCTTTCACATACCAAATCTTTGCATTTCCTATTCAAAAGAATTGTCTAGAAAGCAATTGGAGGGACATTGAAACATTTTAGAATAACTACTGTATCCTGAAATTGCTTTCTTAAAAGCAATCTTGAGAGGTACTCATGCATAATAATATTTCTGGGCTGAGCTCTACTGGTAAAATGTTGGGATGCTGTGAATCACCTTTAGTCCAGTCACCCCTGACCAACATCTGAGTTGTTAAGGTCTTGCTTAGCTTCTAGTTCTTTTTCCCCCAGGGCTCACACATGGCTCAGTGACTAAAGACACCTGGCCCTGGATGAATGACTTGAGCTCAGTCTCTCAGGGAAGGCAAGAACTGTCTTCCGAAAGTAGGAATTGTCCTCCATACCTGTGCTGTGTCAGGCTCCCCCTAAGTAGAATATGACAAAATATTAGTTTTTCAAGTAAATCATACTAGCTCACACCTATAAATCCAGTACCTGGGAAGGTGAGGCAGAAAGATGCCAGAAGGCTTGTATGTGCGACATGGTAAATTCCAGGTTAGCCTGGGGTACATGTGTAAGACCTTGTCTCCAAAAGATATTTCTTTTTCTTATTTTGGATTTTCAAGACAGTTTCCCTGTGTATCTCTGACTATCCTAGAATTCACTCTGTAGACCTGGATGGCCCAAACTCAGAGATCCACTTACCTCTGCCTCCCTAGTGCTAGGATTAAAGGTATGAGCTACTCACTACCACCCAGCTAGAATTTTTTTTCTTCTGCATTAAAGTTGTATGCTTATACAAAGTAACTTTAGGTTTCTGTTCCTGAGACGTGCATATAGAGCCTTTGTGGGGTGCTATAAAGGTTATAATGGGAATGATAGGGCAAGCCACCTTGGTGACTGGAGGAAGCTCAGAGACTGCGCACACCCTACAAACTTCAGCAGTCTCTTGAACCCAGATTTTTCTCGATGTGCTTAACTGTTTAGTAGCCACCCACAAGTTGTAAGTGTGGGGCAAAGCGAGAAAGACGGTTGCCAACACTGTTTCTTTAGATCACAAAGAGCCATCGTGGTTCTCTGGGCTTCCTGTAAGGCAAAGGTTCTTAACCTGTGGGCCTGGGAGTCCAAAGAGCCTTTCACAGAAGGTCATCTAAAACCATCAGAAAACACGGATATCAGGTATTTACGTTACAATTCATAACAGTAGAAAATTACAGTTATGAAAGTAGCAACGAAAATAATTTTGTGGTTGGGGGGTTCACCAAAACATGAAGAACTATATTAAAGGATCGCAGCCTCAGGAAGGCTAAGAACAGGAAGAAGCATGGGACCCATCCAGACACTCAGTACCTGCAGCCTAGAGAGGCCATCTGTTCTGTGTATTAACAGAGGGATCCTTCAGCTGAACAGTGGAGATGGAGACACAGGGCATTTCTTAATGAAATAGATCCTCAAAGGCGCCAGAACTCAGGCGTGGCAGGCCCCCCCCCTTTCCCCACTATATGCTAAGTAAAGGAGCAAGAGGAGCCCTTTAGTTTTTTGGGATTGATTACATGACATTAAGAGCATGCCCTTAAGGCCTTAAGGTAGAATGTAGATTTTATTTTAGTTTGGGGGTGCTGAGGATAAGCCTGGGCCCTCATACCCGCTAGGCAAGCACTTTAACAACGAGCCCTAAATTGGGCTTTAACGTGGGCAATCGGGTGAGCTTTGTAGGCCCTTTAAGCTTCTTTATAGCCCCTAGTACTTGCCTCTTCCTGTTTCCCTATTCTGCCTTCTTTGTTCACCCGAGGTCCAGGTGTGAGGTGTCCCTGTGGACCTCCTCGGGTGCATATCCACGCTGACAGGTTCCTGCCCTGGTCGGGTTAGTGAACTTTGGGGCAGCCAAAAAGAAACCATGGGAAAGGCAACAGTCTAGACTCCTCCCTCCTCCCCGCGGTTCTGACTTCTGAGCCCCAGCTGGGTCACCACCTCTGCCAGACCAGCTGCTCTAGCCTGCGGGCACTTGGGCTCTAGATCACACCTGATCCCGCTCAGGTCCGGCTTCTGCGCGGGGAAAGTAAAAGGTCCAGGTGCTCGCTGGTCTACGGTGGATCAAGGGCGCGTCGCTGCCCCCCAGTCCCCCAGGAGATTGGCGACTGGGGACAGACAGACAGACACGGATGTGCTGGCCAGGCTGCCGTATAGGGAGTGGGTGGAGCCGCTGGGGAGGGGCGGTGCCGCGGAGCAGAGCTCAGCCTCCCGCCCCCTTCGGCACTTGGGTCTTAGGGTGACACAAAAAGATCCCGCTCGGTGCTCAGCGCCTGGCAGAGGGTGTCCGATCGGGACACGGAGGGCGGTGGGGCAGGTGGAAGGTACCTCTTGAAGCGAAGGGAAGGAAGGGCAGGGAGCTGGGCTGTGGGAGGCGCCGCTGCCACTCTGCCCGCGCCGCCCCGCAACCCGCCGCGGGAGGAGCGGGCAGCAGCCAGCCCTCAGCGCGGGTCTAGCACAGCGCGACGGACAGCGCGGACCCCAGGGATGCTGCCCTTGGTGCTGTGGCCACCTCCAACATAGCATTGCCGGAGCTGGTGGCCGAGAAAGGTCAGTGAGTTTCGGTTTGTTTTCCGGCTCTGTATGCTCCCAGGTCCCGGGTGCAGAGAGGGTTTGCGGGGATGCCTGCTTCTAGAGAAAGCGGGAAGGGCAACGGCCTGGGATTCGTTTCAGGTACCTCTCAGGTTGTGATTGGGGTAGCCTGTTTGGGTAAAGGAGTGAGGAGCTGGAGTAGAGTCTTCCCGGGAGGTGATCCTGGGAGTTGGGTTCCTCCCGGGTATTGCTTGAGTTGGGAGCGCGATGAGGCCCTGGCAGCTGAGTCCTGGGATGCCCCCTGGAGCTCGCCTTGAGCATGGGCTGCGCGCGCCCTTGAAGTGCGAGCACGCGCGTTCTTGCTGTACCTCCAAGCCTTTCTAAGCCCCGGGTCGTCCCCTTCTGTCCTGTCCTGCCTTCCCACTCCCAGACGCCCTGCTAGAAGTTGCCCCCGAAGCCAGTCTTAGAAAAAGGGGCCCAAGTGGAGGGCCAGATTTCAGGGGTCTTTTGTGCGGACCCACGGGCCTGGGGCGCTTGCTCCTGGAAGGACAGCAGCAGGACAAAGCCAGCTAGCTGGACTTGTAGGGACCTGCTTGGACAGCATTGGTCCGGGATCCCGCCTACCGTGGGGGTGTGGTGGGGGGAGTGCTGCACAGATTTGGAAACAGTGGGGTAATTGACAAAACAGTGACAGTGACTTAATGAGGTGGTGGCCAGGGCAATGAAAGGATGCTTGCAGATGCAGCCCTGGTGTGTGTGTGTGTGTGTGTGTGTGTGTGTGTGTGTGTGTGTGTGTGTGTGTCTTTGCAGGTGACTATGCGCCCCGAATTGCCAGCTATGTGGGTTTAACGAGTGTATTTTGCTAGTATATGTCTTTGCCTCAAGATGATGGCATTCTGCGTCCTGACTCCTCTCTTTCTGAGAGATTACTGTTGCTGGTAGCCACTTTACCCCGGGAGAATTTGGGGCGAGTATATGTGTTGGAGACTGCAGAGGAGCTGGTGGTTATTTATTCAGAGAGCCATGATGTGCCCTCCTTGCTCTGACAGTATCCCACCCCTGTCTCACCCTCCCAAGACACCCACTTCCGTCCCAGTGGCCCTGGAAGGTGCTTGGATTTCTGTCTGTGCCGCGTGTATCTAACCTTTTCTGCATGTATTTTACTGCAGACTGAACAAAGCTAGGTCCCAATAGCACTTACTGCTTGTCAGCCTCTTGCCTCCCAAATGCATATTGTTTCCACTTGATGTCATCACGCAGAAGGGGGTGAAAGGGACGTGTGACAGATTCAGGTAACCCCGATGATCTGGGTAACTGCCTGGGTGTCTCTGGGTCATTTGGGCCCACAGTGCTGACAGAGGCTGTTTGAGTGGTTTTTGCTTCCACAGCATTCCGATTTATAAAGGAGTGGGGGCTTCCCAACCAAGCAAACAAAATCTGCCCCGCCTTAGGGACTTGATTTGAATGTCTTGTTCCACCAACAAATTGCAAATGACTTCATCCTTTCCTTTTGGAAAGGTCAGTGGGGGCAGCTTACCTTGGAGTGTGTTAGTTCCACTGGATGGTGGGAATTTTGATGCTGCCTGTACACAGACAGTTGTACCTGAATGTGGGCTTCAATATAAGGCAATCTTTTGTCTACAGTAGGGATGTTATCTAATGATATTATACGAGGGCTGATAACTGTGAAGCTGATGAGAAATTTGACCAGTGCTCAGTTAGGGCATTGGCCAAGTACAGCAGACTATCTGAGGAAATAGTACTGTTTTTCCCCCAACTATTTATTGTAATATTATTTATCATATAAAGAGCAGGGTGGGCTGGTACTAAATTTCTGGGAGTTGGTAGAGACGGTTGTTGGGAAAGAGCATGGAGCTTTAGTTACATTTCCTCTGTAAAGACATGAACAGTTCAACTCCCCTTCTGCATTTTATCTTTAGGTTTTGGTTCTTTTCCAAAAACTCTGGCCTGTTCATCTCTCTCCAAGGATAGTTCTGTTGTGATCAACTTAGCCAGACTAGAGATGAATCTGACAGAGTGCATGGAAATCTTACCTTCAGATGGGCCAGGACACACACCTCTGCACTGGTGCAGTCTCCTAAAAGCCAGAATACCACCCAAGGCATTTTCTCATACAAGTCAGATACCTGAGAGCCACGGGATCCTGGGATCTCTTGCTCCATAACTGAGGACTGTAGTGTTTGCTCTTCAGTTTTATTCACAAAACTCTTTAAAAATAAAGTTTAAAACTTGAGGCATTTGTCATTCAGGTCTACAGTAGTTTTGCTTTGAAAGGTGAGTTTAAAGCCATGATTGAAACCAGTATTAATCCCATTGAAACCTTGAGAAATCATTAGGAATGGAGCAGTCTTGTTTTCCCTGAAACAAAAGCTTTGGAGAGACAGACAGGTCACTAAAATGTTACTAGAGTGGAGGTATTTTGACAAGTGATCTTTCTGTCAGCAGTAATTCAGGGTGTGCCCTGGGTTGCAGCAAGAAGAAAGCCACGTGATGGAATAATAGAGAATGTAATAGTGCAATAGAACCAAGGGTGTGGCTTTTTTTAATAGAAAAAACCCTCACATACAATTTTCCCCATAAGAAAACAGTTGCCTGCACATGTAATTGCATGTCCAAGAACAAAGATAGCCACAGTGTAGTATTAGGTTTTATTGTGATTTTTAATCATGTGTTGTGGTAATCCATTAAGAAATGTTGCATTTCATTGACTTTTTTTTTTCTACTTTCTCCTGGGGGTGCAAAAAAGCGGGTCTAGTTCTCAGTTGGCATAGTTGACCTTTGGTTCCAATGCTTTTCTTGGTTCTCACTTTGTTCATTCAGCAGATGTTCTTGAGCAGTTAGTAGATACAGGTCTGTGAGAGGTGCCAAGGAATGAGTGATGGGTAGAGACACAGTCATGAATCACTCTAGGAGAGCTTACAGGGAGACAAAGAAATGTAGGCTTAATTGTAAATGACTGAGATAAGGGCAGGGTGGGTCTGGACTTGTGGAGAGGCCCATGGAGCTGCTCCTTGATGGTCTTTTTCTTTAGGGTGCTCTCTCCTCCCTAAGTGGCTGGCCTAGGTCAGAGGTAGCCTTTTGCTTACAGACTTTGAACTCTTCAGCTGAATTCTCCATGGCTGCCAAGGCACCGGCAATGTAGAGAGGTCCCTCCGGTTTCATTTCTCCTTGACTCTGCTGCCTGTTCTTTCTTCTCAAGATGCTGTTCACACCCTGTTGTGCATCATGTTGGAAACAAAGTTTCCATTTCTGTGTTGCCTGATTTAGAAAACAGGACAGGTGGATTTTTGTGGGTTTCATTCCTTTTTAAGCAGTGATGTTACAGATTTTGCTGTCATAAGGAGTGCAGCACCTGTCTGTTTCTAACAGTTTCTTTCCCAGGCTAGCTGAGTAGAAAGGCCAAACTGATAGAGGCTTGATCAAGCTTTGATCCTACAGGACCACTGCGTTCAGGAAAGAAAGTGGCTCAGGTGTCAATCAATCCATACTCCTGCCCAGAAGCATGCTATATTTGTTCTCGTCCCAAGCAAACTCTGTAACCCTTTAGCCACAATTCAGAATTTCTTACATGAAAGTGAGAAGAACAGGGAATAGCTGAACTCTACTAATGACTTACATTTCTTGTCCCATGGGGCCCAGCTCACGGCTTGGAAGGTATTTGCTGTTCTATGAGTAGTTATTGAGTCAATCAATGGTAAATATGGTAAAGAATCTGGTCAACTGACTGGGGAGATGGCTCAGTGGGTAAAGAGCCTATTGCGTAAGCATGAGGACCCAAATTTGCATTCCTAGGGCCCAAGTAAAGCTGAATGTGGGAGAACACATCTGTAATCCCAGTGTCCCAACAGCAAAGGGGAAGGAGAGAGAGGAGACTCTCTGCAGCCTTGTGTGCCAGCTAGCCTAGTGAATGCGGCAGAGAACGACAAAGAGACACCCTCAAACAAGGTAGAAGGCAATGACAACACCCAGGTCCTCCACATGTGTGTTGTGACAGGCACATATTTGCACACATGCAAACACAGGAGATAAATTCATATCATATACATACATACACATCATGCACACACATATTAAGAATATGATCTTCTCCAACCTGTTGTTTACTAAAGTGTTAGTATATTCACTTACATGATTATATGCTAATTATCAAAGGAAATGCAGAATTTTTGTTTATGACTATTTGGGTGCTGGTTCACTGTGCAGTGATAGGCCAGTAGTTATCTCCAAGGCTGGTGCAAGCAGGTCTCATGCCCAGCATTATGTAACACAGAAATGTCCTTTGCAGACTTTTTTTTTCCCTTACCTTCTGTTTCTTGTCTAAGACTTCCTGATTTTGTTTGTAGCAGCCCAGGAGGGCAGGTGGGTCTAGAGTCACCCAGAAGGTAACCTGCTATAGCAGAAACCTTAGAAAAACAGAGAGGGTGAGAACGGGCAGGGAGGGATGAGCTTAGGAGAACTCATCAATGAGCTTAGGAGAACTCATCAATGAGCTTAGGAGAACTCATTTTGATGAGGAGTTATCCTAAGCTCATCCCTGCCTGTTATTTTGATGTTTAGAGAAAGCAATTTGGTCAAGAGGCATTTTCAGGTCAATGGATTCACAAAACACCCAGAGTGTTCTAGGACATTCATGTTTCCTTTAGCCACCATGTTGCCTGTGAGGGTGGGGAGTTTTAAATTGTGCCTTGCTATGCTCTCCATACAAAGAATTGGGTGCTATAGAGCAAGCCTTGCAGAGGGAGTGGTCAATTCTGGCTGCTTCCAGAGAGACAGTTGCTTTGGGACAAGCTGGTCACTTAAACATCATTGGCCATGTTAAGATAACTGCCTGCATCAATTAAAACTTTTAAGATTTGATATGTACTTTAAAAGTAAGCATAGAATTTAATGAAATAGTTTTGCTTTTGTCACCTTAACATCATTTTCAAAGATAGCTCTTGTACACAGAAATAACACAGTAAACTGTGTTAGCCTCTGAGATCACAGTGCTTTAACTTAATGATACAGAGACCACCCTTTGAGTCCAGCTTCCCTTAAGTGAAAGGCTGGTGACAGAGGCTAGGAGGAAGTGTAGACTGAGTTGTAGCTCCAGGGTTAGGCCAAGGGCAAACATAGTCTGAGAGAGAAAAAGAAGGAAGTCCCATGAGACTCACCTTGAAAGACATTGAAGTAACTTTTAAATGTATTTCTGTGTCCTGTGTGACTTGTTTAATGGTCTTATGAAGTCAGTTATTTAAGTGGAGAACATGTGGCAGAAATGAGTGTCCTTGACTCCTTCTGTCAAAGTCACTGTAGTCAGGAAGGAGGGAGAAGGTGTGGATGTTCTGCTTCCTCTGCTGGCTCTCTTTGGAGCTGAGGGTCTAAGGGTCAGCTCCCATCATTTACATATATTTCAGGATTTTTCTGGGAGGGAACTCGTGTTCCTATTTCTCCTTTAGTTTTCCCTGGTTTGACCCCCAGATTCCTTTCCAGTATTTTGTGTGTGCACATGTATTAGAAGTCAGAGAACAGCTTGTGTGTTGTTCTAGCTCAGGTAGCAGCCACTTTGATTTTTTAGGGCTATCTTACTGGCCTAGGGTTCTCTTAGTAAGAATGGGATGGGTGGCCAGCAAGTCCCAGGTACCTGTCTGCCTTTGCCTTGCTGATCTTGGGATTATAGGCATGTACAGAGCCTGACCTTTCTGCATAAGTTCTGGGAATCAAACTCAGGTTCTAACGTTTATGTGGCAAATATTTTATGAATTGTGGTATATTCCAAACCCTCCAATCTTGACTGGGCACTCTCCAGTAGACAGGTGGCTAGTCTATACTTTTCCCAAAGGCTTTTTGTGCCATTTCTTGGTTCTTGTGCACTTTGTGGCCTCAGTGTCCTTCCTTTTCCCTCTTTCCATCCTGTTGCTAAAGGTTCACTTCCATTCTCAACATTTAACTGGGCCATTTGGTCCCTTAGTGACTCTTCATTTTCCCAAAATTCCCTGGAAAAATTGCCTCTGCTGTCTTATTTCATTCAACCTCTTAATTTATTCATATTCATTTGTTCATTTATTCATCCATTCACCCATCATTTATTACAGAGCACTTGCATTATCACTTAATATTGAAATAGCTTTCTGTTTAATCACTATATCATATAAACTTATCAGAGCTGACTAACATTAAGGGAGGTGCTTTGAAGAGATGTCATCCAGGATATCTTTTGCCGTTAAGTCTCATCTACCCAGAGCCCCAGTGCATGAGACCCTTCAGCTATTGCCCTTCTGTGTCTTGCCCAACAGTTAGAGAAAGTCGACGAGATTCACTTCCTCCAAAGGAACCATAGCAATTGCAACCTGCAAGATCTTTTCCTTCAAAAGCTCTTACAACATGGGGACTGGATGAATCTTACTCCATTTGGTATTTGCCACTGTGTTTATGCACAAGTAGTGATTAATAAATACCTTATTGCTGGTGACTCTTTGACATGGGATCTCATTTTGATCTACCACAATGTTGGTCATCATAACAAAACTGGTTTTTCTTCAGCCTATATTTGTACTTAAAAATCAATCAGCCAATCAATCAACCAACCGATCAATCAGTCTTCTCCTTGGTGACACACTGCAAACACCACCAGGACTTCCCATCTTAGCAGACAGCTGTGCAAAGGAATGCCGACTGTACTTGATGGACAGAGTAACAAGGCTGACCACCTCATGGTCTCTCCTAATTACCTTTGTGGAACCTGGCTCCTTTTGATTTTACAATTCCTATGATTGACCAGGAAGGAGAGTGTTATTACCAAGGAGAGAATTACATTCAGCTTCTGTGAGAAGCTGGGCAGAAATGCATTCACACAAAAATATTCTCAGTTTGAAGGATACAAAAAAGAGCTGAGGTAAATGTCTCAGCCAGTCGATGAAATGATTCTCTCTGGCAGTTGTATTAGTGGCAAATTGGCTTCTTTTGAATTAGTAGTGTGAGATTAAAAATGGTTGGAGAGATAGACAAGTGGAATCTCAGAATTTATTTATTTTACTTTATTATTTATTGAAATAAGCTCTTCTGGAGACCACATTGGCCCCAAACTTGATATGTAACTAAAGATGACCTTAATCTCCTGCTCTTCACCTCTGCCTTTCAAGTGCTGGGATTAAAGACGTGTACCACCTTGCCAAATTTATTTATTTATTTGTGGTTTGGGCACTGAGCTAAGGGAGGCAGAGGCAACAGGATCAGAGAAGTTCAAGGTCAGACTCATTTACTTACTGAGGAGCTTGGTTTACAAGAAACTCTGTCAAAATAATAACTACCACCACCAACAAAACAACACAATCAAACCAAACCAAAGAAATCAAACAAACAAAAACTAGTTAGGAGCGTATTAGAGAAGTTTGTGTACTTTGGAGGATTTGCCCTTTATTGCATGAGGGTTGCTGCCTGTTTAGTCAAGTAGCCAATGGTTTACTCACCTAGCAGGGCCAGCTTTAACTAGACAGAGTGGCCCTCTATCGATTCCTGTCCCTTGGCACTGAACTTCAGAACCCCCAAGGTAGGATCCTAGTAGAAAGTAGATTCATCAGCACATGACTGGATCACAGTGGACTGGATAAAACAATTGTATTTATTTAAATAATGGGTGCTTGCTCTGTATCAGGTATGATTCAAATAAAATCTCTATTTTGTTATAGTTTAATGTATATACTTAACTCAGTATTTTTGTAAATCAAAAGATAAAGTGGAAAAGAATAAAAGGAGTGTGTCTGATTCTATTGTTCCAATTCTTGGAACATTTATTTTACAGGGTCCTATTCCAGTGGAGGAGTTCAGAGCATAAAATTTTTAAAGTGTGGTGACATTGAGTGTAACCTTGAATAACTAAAGTCTGATGGCACTGGTTTTTGTTTGTTTGTTTTATTTTAAAAGAGAGAGAATCAACTTTCTTGAGTTGCTGTGAGACCAAGACAGACACGGACAGACAGACAGAGTATTGAGACAGAGATTGAGAGATTACAGAACATACTCTACATGTGATAAATGTATAAATAAATGCCAGCTATTATTCACTTCTATCTTATTCAACATCTGCCACCTGCCAGTGAGCAAGCCTGGTTTAAGCAGTATTTGAGCTAGCCTAGGAGATAACTGCCCCTAAATAATTACAGCCCACAGCATTTTCAGAAGGGTTCCCTTTGTGCTTCACTGTCATTGAGGCCTTAACATTGAAATACTGGAGCATCTTTACTGTGACATTTTTCTTAAGTGGTTTGTAATTTCAAAGGAACTACTTCTCAAGAGGAAGCTGGAGCCAGCTAGAAGCAGCTGGAGGCAACAAGTCAGACGGCTTCCTTGTAAGCCAGAGCTTTCTGAACTAACTTAGACACAGCTTCTTTCTCCTAGCCAAGTGAAGGACATACCAGAATGATCTTGTTGTAGATTCAGTAAGTGCTTGGGCTAGCAGCCCTAACAAGCTAGTCTCAGTTACTATCCTCAAAAGACCAGTTATAATGATAAGCAAAAGAGGCCAGAGTGATGGTTTAGACATGTGCTGCTCTTACAGTGGACCCAGACTTGGTTCCTAGCACCCACATGGTAGTTCACAACCATATGTAACTCAATGTTTTCTCATGTCCATTAGCACTAGGCCTATTGGTACATATACATACATGCAGGAGGAGAAACATACACATATAAAATAAATAAGTCAGATTTTTTTTTAAAAAGAGAAAAGCAATAATGAAAGGAAGAAAAAAGAGATGTATTTACTGTGGGCACATTGGGGAGAGGGACACATCAAGAGGCTCAGTGATCCCCAAGCTCATCTTTAGGGTGCTGACATGAGGTTTAGGTTTCAGTGGAGGACAGAGGTATAGATACTGAAGCAGTCCTGGTCAAGGTGTGGTCCCCCAGCCATTGACCACTCATAGAGTCTGACTGGTTGTCAGCACTGTGTGAAATCTCTTTTCTGCACCCAGGCTCTAGACTTTTCCTTATCTTGGTATAAGAATTCTGGGGGAAATTACAATGCCTTGGTACCGCTGTTCCAGTAGTCTGGTGGCCAAAGGCAGGGCCCACAAGTCTGTGAAATGTTCTCACTCTTGTTAGAACTTCATTGGTCTGCCTCTTTTCTGGGTTCAGGCTTCTTGTACAGAGACTTTGCCCAAGTTTGTCTACTACAGATGAATACCTAGGTCACAAAAGCCCATTTTAAATCTAAACCTTCACAAGAACACTGGGACAATTTGTCTTTCTATATAGAAGTCCTGTTGTGTAGCATGATTGTTGTTTGCCATCCTGAAGCAGACACTGTGGGCTTTTAATCAGCTCCAGGTTACATGAAGAGGCTGAGGTGGGGGTGGCTGAGGTGGGGGTGGCTG
The DNA here is from genome assembly GCA_004025045.1 of Sigmodon hispidus. NCBI lineage: Eukaryota > Metazoa > Chordata > Mammalia > Rodentia > Cricetidae > Sigmodon > Sigmodon hispidus. The sequence continues at coordinate 65,987 of PVIH01006544.1, forward strand.
AGGTGGGATGAGAAAAGGTGGCTTGATGTTGTTAGCTCTCTTGCTTAGGAATCTATTTTGGAATGGATCTTTTCTGCATTTGTTTTTGTTTTTCTGAGATGGGGTTTCTCTGTGTAGCTTTGGAGCTTGTCCTGGAACTCATTTGGTAGACCAAATTGGCCTCAAACTCACAGAGATCGGCCTGCCTCTACCTCTCAAGTGCTGGAATTAAAGGTGTACACCACCACTGCCCAGCTTGGAATGGATCTTTACTTTCTGTTACATTTTTGTTTTTTGTTTTTAAGACACTTTAATGAAGACAAACTAGGCAATATAATAAATATATAAGTATATATTAGAATTATAAAGCTAATGAGCTATTTCAGAAATAACCTTTAACAATGGCAGCTGCTGCACTAGTCCAGGCTCTTGTCCAAAGCTAGGGACACAGTAAGCACTCAATGAAGACTTGTTAGAATCTGTCAGTTCTTTAGAAATCACTTAAAGGTCCACACAAGAAAGTAGTAGAACCTCTGAAATCTGAGGTCCTGGTCAGGCTGTTTTGCCAATCACTCTCAGTATCTAACCAGTCTATTCTGAGTGGTGGATGCCATGTAGTGGCATCTGGGGTATGTTTATGTAGGATTCTGTGTTCTATGTTTTTCTTCTTAGGGAAATCACACAGCCCAATGGACAATTAAACTGCCTTGTCTTTTGTTTGAAGCAAGGGTGTTTCTGGAACTTGTCCAAATATTATAAACATGACAGAAGTGTGGGCTGGTGTGGGGGTGCTATACACACAAGACCTAGTGCTTTCTTCCCGAGGATTCCAGAGGGATTTTGTGATGCTCTAGCACTTGGGATAGGATGTGAACAAGGCCTACCTGTGGGCTCTTGTATCTCTTGGGAGGAAACAGCTAAAACTTTTGGACTAACAGATTCTGTTAGTGCTTACCGGATGTGTTAGATGATAAGCCCTGTGTTCTCTTTCTCTGTGGGGAAGAGAACTGTGCATCCAAGGCTACTATGTTGTTGGGAGCAAAGTCTGCAGTGGATTGCCAGCAGGAATAGTTGGTTTATTGGTTATCTCTTCTGTAACTTTCATGCAGGCAGCATGGAAGGTAATTTTATGCCATTTTCCCCTGTGGGAGCATCATGACCACTAAGACATCATGTTCACTGTTTTGAGGAGCTGGATTTCTTCATTCCCTATTACATCCCTAAGTAAAAGGCAAATAGCAAGGGGGATCTTGGGTGAACAGATTGCATTTAGTGAATAGCTTTTCTAAATGCAAAATATTCAATGCTAGTTTAAGTTGGTAGTTTTCATTTCTTTCTCATGGTAGAGCTAGATCTATTTAAATTAATTGCTAATCTACCCTCAGGTTTTATAACAAAATAGCTGCCAAAGTATTTGAGAATTATATCCTAAGATACTCATCACACTGCCTGACACGATGTTTGTTAGTTTGCTATGGAAAATGTCTTCACTAAGAAGGAACCCCCCCCCCAAAAAAAATGATGTTAGGTTTCAGATCCTATTTCACCTGATGTGTAGAGCCTGCCCTTGGAGTTTTCAAATCATCTCTTTTTATTGTACTCCATAGAATGATATTTCCTTATGGCCAAGTCTAGTCTGCAATAGAAATTGAAAGAAAGATGCCATCTAGACAGTATAGAATTTCTTGTAAATTGGGAGTGCAGAACTAATCAGTTTCTTTGATTCCAGATGAGGGACACCACAAAGTTTTGTTAGCTGTTTCCTGAAGGCAAATGTGGCTTGATCTAGATCCCAGTCTTGCCAAGGGGTTGCCTGCCTGCCATCTAGAATCCTCACCACCTTCTTTGTAGAATGGATTATTCTGTGGCCTCTCTAGGCCACTTTTCTTACTTATTTTCCCTCAGTGATTCTGACTTGTAAAGAAACAAATTTCTTTCTTTAATGATTTTTTTATGCTAGGTAACTGGTGGTGCTCTATATAAACTGTAGTGATTACTAGTTAGATTGCAAAGCTTGTCGCAGACAGGAAGACAGACAATGGTGGGAAGAGGGAAGTGAGTACAGCAGAGCAGGAGGAAAGATACTCATAGAAATTCAGTAGTTTTTAAAGTTCAGCTTTACTCAACGTCAGAAATCTCTGCTGTTTATGTAGTAAATTTAGCCTCACATTACGAGCATCTTACACAAACCATGAGGAACAAATTGGTCACTGATAACATCCACCAAATGACATGGTAGGCTATCAGATATTTTTCTTCCCAAACATATAGAGGTATATAATTTATTTTACAGAAACTGAGAAATGTTGGGTAGGTGGGGTGTTAGCTATAGCACAAGTGTGAGAGATTGTATCTGTCCTGTACTTTGAGCATTCCAAGTTTAAACTGCCTGAAGACCTGTTAGTCAAGTGACTTGGCTCTGGATACATGGTAGGTTTGTGCCAGAGGAGGCGATAAGCCTGGGTGATGTGGTCACACCTGTCCTCTTTTGTGTGTGTGCCTGACTATGTGTGTGGACGCCAGAGAATGGTCTCAAGTGTTGCTCTTCAGATGGCATCCATCTTTGGTTTCTGTTTGTTGTTAGTTTTGTTATCAAGTAAAGTAGGCTGGCTGGCTAGCAAGACCCAGGGACTCTCCTATCCCTAGGTCCCCAGCACGGGGAGTACAAGTGTCCATCAGCACTTGTGTAATTCAGGTTTGGTATCTGAATCATCCTTGTTGCTTGTGGCAGGCACTTTATCACTTGAGCTGTCTCCATAGTTCTTACCATCCTCTTCCCATCCAGTGTGACCCATACTTGAAATGGGGGAGGGGTTGAGGGACTGGAAAGAAAAATTTATTAAAAGATACTTAGTACCACATAGTTTAGTAAAAGAAATCAGAGCCCCATGTGAGTCTGTCTTTGGGGACAAGGTATATGGTCTGGATTTTCTATTTGCCCCAATCACTCTGCTGTTGACTCAAGGGCCATCTTTGAAAACATTGGTGTCAAATTCTTTCTGAAGACTAGGAGTGGGTTTCAGTGTTGCTTGAACATTGTGCTGTGTTGGGCAGCTTCTCTAGGTGAAGTCTGGTGGTTTGAACTTTTTCTGGGTCACTTTCTGAGGGTCAGTGTTTGCCATTTTGTCGGCTATTTCCTCAGATGCCAGGACCTGGCCCTAGTACAGCACCAGTCCCGACATTTGAACAGAAAAGCATTTTACAAGCCTCTTCTCTTACTATTACCCCCCACACCAAGAAGTATAACATCCTGCCCTTTGACAACCCTGTTCTTGTATGCTGAGGAAGTGCGGGAGGATGTGCCCCTGAAAGCTTTATCCCTATTTCTCCCATCTTCAGCTCTCCTCCCAACTCACACAGTCAGAGTTGCCTTCCTTCTGCTTGTTCGTTAACCTCACTCTCTGAATCGTGCTAACTCTGCATAAGGTTGCCATCCTCATTCTACTGTGAATCCTTGGACTTGGGTCCTTGGCATGGTAAGGAGTTTAGATGGAGAAGCAGGCAGATCAGTGAATGACTCACGAGAGTTTGCTGGGATTAATTGTAGAAAGTGGTGCTGGATTCTGGCATGAACATGTATATGAATGTGACAGAGTAGCCAGTGAAATCCCAGCATTTTAACAGTGGGATTGGATATTTCTTTGTTGTAGAGGCACCCAGCTGTGCTGTGAGAGGTTTAATAGTGTCCCTGGATTCTACCCACTAGGTGCCATTGTGTAACAATCAGAAATTTCTAGAAATTAAGGAGATAAAATTACCTCCAGTTGACAAGGTTTATAATAGATACCCCTTTTGTATCTATGTATAACTCAGCAATTGCTTAGCACTATGGGCTATTTGCAGATGTGAGATAAAGCTCAGAGAGGGGTAAATTTTTACAACCACTCTCTCTCTCACCTACTGATTAGTTGTTAAGGGCCCAGGGTGGTCTCCATGGAGTTCTCTGGATCCCTAATTATATGATGGATGATGGATGGAGGAAGCTTGGGTCCCCAAATAATCATGTGGAACAAACCCCTATTATTCAGCTGCTTAGAATGCAAGGCAAAGTAGAGGTATACCATTTTTGCATGAGGCTACTGAGATTTGGGGGTTTTGCCTTTAGTTTGCCCTGACTAATCTTTCTTGATACTAGGGATGCAGGGAACTAGATAAAGCATATGGACCATCTTTCAGGTCTGAGGGAGAGTAGGGATTCCAGCCATCATGGCACAAAGATCAGAGATTTTGTGTGTTTGTTTTATGTAGTATCAGCCTGTTCATTATAATTCTTGTAATTTGTGTATTTTGTCTAAAATTAAGATGATAGAATGAGTTTGTTATTTCTAGCACTATAATCATTCAATATGAGAGTAGCTACATGGACTTTGAGTAAAAAGTAATAAAACATCAACTTTATTAGCTGTTTTGATCTTTCTCATGTATAAGACCAAGTTGAGGCATTTGTGGCAGTGTGTGTTTAATGTATCTTAATGCTTTGGGGGAAGGAGAATGACAGATGTTGATGCCCTACAGACACACCTATTAACCACACCACTAATAAATGAATCACTGTATCATTTGAGCATCTTTGAGGCAGACTTCTGTAACCCTAACCCTAAATCATGCTAAACAACATGGCTTAAAAATCTGGGCACAGAGCTTGCTCATCAGACTAAACTCCGTGTACAGTGTTAGAATTCTTTCCTAGCAATTATCTGCTTGTGTTTATGTAGCACCAGTGGCCAAAATATGTAAGTCAAATGGTCTCCTTGGGTGCCCATCATAATGCCAACAATGGGAGTATTTATAGGAGACAATGGCTATTTGTGTGCCAGCCTTGGGTTGCTGAAAGCTTTCTGTTTATCTGACTCAAAGCCTCATGTGACTGCTCTGTTGCACAGGACTCAGTTCATTCTACAGAGGACCACTCCAGTGAATTTCACCTTCCCTGTCTGTCACAACCTTTCCAGGCTACAGTGTACAATCAGACGTGGCAACAAAACAGTAAAGTCTCTTTCTAGTAACAATGCTGCTAGACCTATAACCTACCAAATGTCTATATTTATACATTGAAATATCCCCACAAAGATAAAGTGAAAGTAGCTACCATCAGTGGTACCAGCTACTTGGGATGCTCTGTGCTTTGTGTATTTATATACACATCACGATGGCCCTACAGGGAGAGGGAGAAGGCTGTGTCAGAAGCTCCAAGATACAGATGAGGACAGTCAGGTATAGAGCTTAAATGGTTTTCTCATGGTCACAAAGCTGGGATTATAACCCAAAGATGATGGCTCTAGAGTTGTTGGTTTGTGTCACTGATTCAGAATGCTGCTTCAGCTTTCTCATTCTGTTCAGAGATTTGTAGCTTCATCTCTGTAAAGAACACCTGTGTGTGGCAATGAAAGTGTTCTTTACTGATAACATTTGTGTCATGTATTATGTAACATTTCATGTCAGAGGGTTCTAAGTTAGCAAGATGATGAATTACTTTTATTGAATGGGGTTACATTGCAGGAGTAAGAATGTTTGCACATGGGATGCAAGTGTCAGATGATACTGGATGAATTAATAGTGCAGCTTGGGACAGGGGTAGATGACTTCCTGTGAGAGGATGTAGAAAGGCTTTGTGAAAAAAAGTAGTATCCCACTTTGAAGACTAGATAGCAGTTGTCAGAATTTATAGCAGGTAGAGAAAGGGGGCAGTAAAAAAAAATTCAACAACTACAGGAGGTAGAAGAGGGAGCATCTTATCCTCGGAAAGCAAATAGTGCACATGGCTGGATCATGGAGGACATAGTAGAAATGTGTAAGAAAGGAGGGGCTGAGGGTGAGAGCAGGGCCTCAGTAATTATTTGACAAGAAGATATGTTTCGCATCAGGAGGAAGAAGTGAGCATGAATCTGTTTCCAGATGATGAATTCAACAGCGTGTAGTTATGAAGTAAAGAAAGGGGAAAAGATGACGATGTCCCCAAGGCCCACAGAAGACAGTGAAGTTCTGAGCCCAGGGAAGGTGAAATTCTTAGAATTTTAAGGTATGGCCCAATGGTAAGAAGCAGGGGAGTGAATTTTTTCAGTCAGAGTTACTGAATGAACGGTGTTGACAAGTTCCAGTTGAGGGCCAGACTCAGAGAAATCAGTGTTGACCTAGGAAACAGCATTGAACAGAGGTCAGCAGGACCTGTGGGAGTCCATCTCCAAATATCCATGTGACTCAGGATAAATCACATCATCCACAGTGAGAAGGACCCCCTGGAAAGTTGTCCTTAGAAGACACGGGTCGAAAAGCTGACGGAACAAAGGAAAACATGTTTTCTTTAAAGAGAATATTTGTGTTTACTGAAATGAATGGTGTTTTGTTAAAGCTATAGGGTAGCTTAACTTATATTTATTGCTATCAAATTGGCTATGATTTCTTCTGGATTTAAACTACTTAAAATATTTTTACACAAATTTCACAGGAATATTAGTTGATGTGGTAGCCTGTCTGGAGCATGGAGAATCTGGTGGAAGGTCCTCTCTGCAGACAAACTGGTTAATTCTCCAGCCCGCAGACAATGCCCTCAGGGAGCCTTGCTCTTGGCTCCTTAGGAATCTTACCTAAGAAGAATAAATTCTTCTGCCTTATAAAAATCCCGGCTCTTCAGACACTGCCACTGAATCCCTGTTGAGGTTCAGCTGCCTCCAGCATCCTGCAGGCCTTAGCATTGCCCTGTGCACACATAGCTGTTGACCAGGCAGTGACAGATGTGGGTTCTTTGAAGGCTTGGCATGACTGTGCATTCCTGGCCATATCTGCTTCTTTTTATTATTAAAAAGCATGAAACATTGTATTTCTACCTAGTTTCAAATCTCCCTAAACACTGTAGTAATACCATGCTTTTTATTTTTATTTTATTGTTTGTAACATCCCTCCACACTATTTTGAATTTTGTATCTGCCATAATGCTGGTTGATTGAGGGCTCTATTACTTAGACATCCTCTTATCTTTATATACACTAATTACAGCATGCTAGCAGACAGAATTGTAATGGGTTGGTTATTACCACTGGCTTAGTTAAATGTGTCTATTACTTAGGAGACACTGACATGTGATTCTCTCTCTGTCTGTGTCTCTGTCTGTCTCTCTCTCTCTCTGTGTTTATGTATGGTATAGAAATGGAACCCAGGGCTTTAAGTATGATAAGTTTGCCCCCCTGTCACTAAAATGCTCCCTTAAAACTAACTTTTGTGTAATCAAACCTTACTGTGTAGACTGAAAAAGAAGCAAAGGATGGTCTAGGGAGATCTGTCAGTCATTGAAGTGCTTAGCTGTCTGAGTATCGGTCCCATCCCTAACATCCATGCAAAAAGATAGGTGAAGTAGCACACACTTGTAATCCCAGCCTGGGGTGGGGTGGGGTGGAAGAGATCCCTGGTCCCTGCTTCTCATGGGCCAGCCAGTCTAGCATAATCTGTGAGTTTCCAGCCAAGAAAGACCCTGTCTCAAAGACAAGGTAGATTTTGGTGGTATGTTTTAAACTATATCACCACAGTAGATGGAATCCTGAGAACTGATACCTGAAGCTGGCCTATAGCCTCCCCAAACATGCTCATGTCCATGCATGTATACCCACGTGTGTGCTTGCACACGTGCACACACATAATACAAATGGCAGTGATAGTCCCAACTAGATTCTAAATATGAAGATTGAAAGTTCTGAATAAAAATTTAAGTACTAAGTAACTTTGGTATTTTGTACCTTTGAAAGTTAAAAACTAACTACTAACAGTAGTTAAACCTCAATGATTTTTGCCAAGCCCTCTAAATATTTTCCACTTGGATTGACTTAGTAATTTAGAAATAGGTTATATATTTTTAAGTATTTTCACTAATTTTTTGAGAATGCCACACAATGCTCTTTGATCAATGTTCACTTCCTCCACCTCTTCCCATGTTCGCCTTCTCCACCTTCCCCTGTATACCATGTGAACTTTAAACTTTCTTCTTTATTTTCCCATCAAATTCAGTTTGTGTTACCAGTTTCCCTTGGGAGTAGGGCCTGCCCTGGACCACAACTGATCTGCCATGAAATAAATTAATGAAAGCTGGCTTTACCTGTCCAAGAAGCCATCAGTGATAGTTCCTCAGCTTATGTGAGGAGTTCATGCCCACTTCTGCAGGTCTCCACTCCCATACTGGGATTTTGTCTGGCTTGAGCTTGCATAGATCTTGTGCAACTGTCCTGTTGTATGCAGGTGTCATCCTTGGTGTCATCTACCAGCTCTGGATCTTACAGTCTTTCTGTGCCCCCTGTGAAGACCCCTGGGCCTTCTGAGGTGAGTATGGATATTCCATTTAGGACTGAACACTCCATAGTAATTTATTGTCTGCACTTGGACTAGTCAAAGCTCTCTGTGTTAACTGCTGTCTTCTGAGAGGATCATGTAGAAGGCACAGCAATTGCTCTGATTATTCTAGAAAATGTGTGTGTGTGGGGGGGGGTGAGGATGGAAACCCTAAATCACATTGTTAGTAGCCTTAAGAGGCTCTCTGTATTATTAATACTACAGTCTCTGTAGTAGTAGGATTGGGGAAATGGCTGTGAGTAAAGTGTTTGCTGTGCAGGTCTGAGGATTTGAGTGTAGAGCCAGCCTCCCCCTAAAATGCTGGCTGTGGTGTCACACCTGTGATCCCAGCACCAAGGAAGCAGAGACAAATGGGGCTTTTTGGGCAGGCAGTTAATCTGGTCAGTTTCTGAGCTCCATGGTCAGTGAAAAACTTTAAAAAGTAGCCATGCTGATCTCTTGCCATTATATATGCACACACATGTTCAGCTACAACCTCCTCCAACTCACTCCTGCTTCATCTGGTAAATCCTGTTCCTGTCTCTCTAAAACCCACCCTCTCAGAGAATGTCCACCAAAGCAAAGGTGCCCAAAGCCCAGGAGGTCTGTGTTCTCAGGGCTGCAGCAGCTCCTCCACAGACCTCGCCTAAGCTGCCAGCTTTTGACCAGACTTGGACACAAACCCAGCTTGTGGAGGACACGTCATCACCCCTCACCTACAGGCTATATAAGTTCCTTGCTTTAGTTCTCTGATCTGTGGGACTAAGAGGACTCACCCAGGAGTTGCTTTGCTCAAATAAACCTGTTCTTTTACATTTTGAATTTGGTTTGATACAGCTTCCTGCATTGGCCAAGAAACCTATTATTGCATTACAGAAAACCTATTAACACACATGTACATTTGCACATACACACAAAGTTTATAGTAGTAGTTTTTGAGAAGTGCCAATGAAAACAAGATGCTCTGAGAAACAAAAAAAGCTAACCATAATCTTTACTGATTGTTCGTCTACTACAGAGATGCATTAAAAACACAGTCCTCACAAGTCTGAGGATTTTTTATTCCAGCCATTGTTCGATATAGTAAAAATAGAGTTGCAATTAATTATCTTATTGTGGCTATTTTGTTTCTACACCAGAAATTCATCTGGAAATTATAGTGCGACAAATAACTGCCTGATGGTAGTAATTACATCAATGACATAATTGTGGAAGCAGCAACTGGTGAGGTACTTTACAGAGGAGACTGCTTCAGTGGAAAATGCAGGGCAAGCCAGAATGGAAGGAGACCCAGTTATGGATTTGTGAGATATGAAAATGGATGGAGTTTCATGAATGTTTGGGAAATTAAAAATTGAATTGGCCAGGCTTAACTCAGTTTCTGTTTCTCTTTCTCTCTCTTTTTGTTAGAAATTGCTGAACTCATTATCGCTGGCATTGAGTTTTATTTAGATACTGGTAGTCTCTGGAGAGTCTGCTCTGGCCATGGTTGGACCTTACTGTTGGCTTTGCTGCTTTTCCCGACTCAGAGCCCTTTCTGTGATCTTCACAAGAAGCTTAGCTCCTACTGTGAATATGTTAAGAAGTCCGGCTATCTGTACTTCCTAAGTGCATTGTTTCCATTTACAATAGTTGAGAAAACCTGAGACAGGAAGGGCTAACTTGGTAGGTCAAGTACTCTGCAGTCCTGAGGTGAACTTTGAATTGTTTCTCAGAGAACAAGACATTCTGTTCATGGTTCAGGAATCCAGCCTGACCATCTGATGGCTCAGCATCATATGCCACCAGCCAAGTCCCTGCCTCACAGGCTGGTGGGCAGCAACCTGGATTGTCCTTATAGTCTCATTCATGGGGCTGGGAGATGGCTCAGTTGGTAAAGCATTTGGTGTATAAGGAGTTCAGTTAGATTCCCACAACCCAGGGTAAAAAGCTGGTGTCATACACTCATCATCTTAGCATCAGGGAGGTAGAGGCAGGGGATGAGTGGGGCTCACTAGTCTCCCAGCATAGCCAAAAGCCCCAGATCCCAGTGAGAGACCCCATGTTTAAACCTAGACCCCTGAGGTGGACCTCGGACCTCCATGTACATGCACACTTTTGTACACACATGTTAAAAAGAAGGTGTGTAGCACCTGAGGTAGACCTCGGACCTCCACGTACACGCACACTTTTGTACACACATGTTAAAAAGAAGGTGTGTAGCACCTGAGGCGGACCTCGAACCTCCACGTACACGCACACTTTTGTACACACATGTACATGCAACTGTCCTTCATTGTGTTGTAGAAAAGGTAACATGAATTTGGGTCTTGATGAGATGGGGTGGAAAGCCCGTGGGTGGATGTGTGAATGGCTTTCCCATTTCAATTTTCTTTTAGCTTTTCATCCATGCTCCCTGTGCTGAAATCATAGTGCCCCATGTGAAGGGCTACCCTCACTCACTTCTGTGAAAATGTGGTACCTCTGGGTGGGCTATAAGAAGGCTTGGTTAGGGGTAGGGATGTGGCATGAAAATCCAGAAGAGCCTCAGAAGCAGACAGGGGCTTGGTCACCAGGTTCCCCAAGTCGTCCCCCTGACAGTTTTGCCTGGGCTACAGCCAGCTCCATTTTGTTGGGCTTGAAATAAGGTTTACAGTGTGTGGTAGAAAAATAAGATTTAGGCTCTGTTTCTTTATTGGCCAACTTTGAAAGACTCCCCTGCCCGCTTCGCCTTCATCTTACAGCAGGAAAGGAAAAGGGGGCTCGGAACAGAGCCTCAAGTGGTCGCAGTGTGGACCAGGATGGGCTTCACTGACTTAAAGGGATTTAAAGCTTTGGGGACTGAGGGCAGGTTTGGCTTCTCCTTCTCCACTCCCCTCCTCCCCCTCCTTCCCCTCCCCCTCCTTTCTCTCCTTTCCCTTCCTTCCCCCTCCTTCCCCCTCCTCCTCCCCCCACCTCCTCCCCCTCCTTTTTTTTTTCTGGGGTGGAAGAAAGCCAGAGCAAGGCTGGGCTTAGAGTTCGTTGTGTAAATAAGGAAACACACGGGCAGGAACACGTGGAGTGTCTTGAATGATGCCCATGTCTACTGAGGGCCCCACCACAGCCACATTGGAGCCTGGCCACCAAAGCTTCCATGCCACACACCCACTTCAATACTTTTGTCTTCAAAATATTGAAGACAAAAGTATTGAAGAGCAGAATATTGATGCCAAATATGGATACAGCAAGATAATATTTTCATACTTTCAAATGATTTCTTTTCAAGAGAATGAATGATGTTTGGGAAACATGGGAATACCTTCCTAGGCCTTACAAGATCCATGGTGGTGAGTTGCTGGACTAGCTGGACTGCTCTTCCACAGACTGAGTACAGTAAGTGAACAGCAGAGGGTCTTGAGAGATAGCCCACTTCTCAGAGCACAGGCTGCCCTCACAGGACAACGGATAACGGTTTATGACTCCAGTTTCAGGAGGTCCAACACCCTCCCCTGGTCCCTGCAGGTACTGCACACATGTAGTAAACATGCAGAGAAGCAGGCACACACACACACACACACACACACACACACACACACACACGAATATAAATAAAATACAAGCACTTTTAGTCCACTTTACTGTGCTGTTTCCTGTGGTATTCTGTCCAAAGCTTGTTAACTTGTGAACTCTCACCTTATTTTCATGCCATTGTGCCAAGTTCATGAACACATGCAAGCAGAGACGGTTGGTGCTTACAGGCTTGTTTGAGCTCCTGAAGGTGATGCTTTCTGATGTGGAGGGGGATGTGTGCATCTACGGGTACATAGATGCATGAATGAGGTATGCAGCTGGGAGTTCTTGAGGATAGGCTTTCATACCTTCCACTGAAGGTATGAGCATAAAGTAGAATAATGTAGATTACTTTATATATTAGTGCAAAATGGCTTTCCTGAGTCCTAGGGATGTCGGGACATAATTCCACAACCACTTCCTCCCAGGGATAGGGTCTGGCCAAGCGAGGAGATGTACTGAGTGTCCAGGTGTCTTAAGACTGGTGAGGTAAGTCCTAAAAGGGGGTGCAGGACTGCTGCTTTAGCTAGCATATTAGCATAAGATTAAATTGGTATCACAGTGGAGTTGAGATGTAATTTTAAATTTGTCCTTATTTATACTTCAGCGGAGTCTCTCAGAATTAGCCTGCACAGGACATATATGGTCAGTTTTGGGGAATCTAGAAACAGCATTCATTTTACATTTTGAATGATGACTCTGAACTTCACTGCTGTCTTTGCCTCCCCTACTGCATTGCTGAGGCTGTCTGGGCTTGTTCGACGCCACATTCTAGTCAGTCGGATCTCTAAGTGGCAGTATAAACATCATGGAGTCCAGTGTGCTTTAGACATGGTTCCCTATGACTAACAGTTACATGGGGAGTGAGTATGCACCCTTTTTAAAGGGTGAAACATCACCTTAAGTGAAAATGTCCTGAATCCCTAGAAATTCTTAGGTTTATTTCATTTTAATCTATATTTTTGCACATGTCTGGTGAGTGTATGTATATGTATCTGTGTACCTGAGTATATCTGTGTGTATGTGAGTGTGTGCATGTGAATGTCCACAGAGGTCATAAGAAAGGGTCAGATCTTCTGTAGTTGGACTTCCAGTCCTTGTGGGCTGTCTAAAGTGGGTGCTGGGAACTGAGTCTGGCCCTCTACAGCAGAGTGTCAGTTGCCCATAACTGCTAAGCCCCCTCACCAGCCTCCTGAATTTCTAAATGATTCTCTGTTCTCTCTTCCTTTCTCTTCATCCCAGAGAGCAGCAATAAAACCCAGTTGAAGATGAATTTGTCACCTGTGTGCTTTGTCATGCATTGGGACTCCTGATTTCCATATCAAATAACAAATGGGGTATGAGTGGTCTAGAGCTAAGGCTTGCCACAAAGCAGTTTGCATTTACTCTTGGGAGCCCATGGAGAGGTGGAGAAATGGATCCATTTCACAGAACTGTCCTTTGCCCTCCACATATCAGACATGGAACACATACACAGTGATGGTGGTGGTGGTGATAAATGTACTAAATAAGTAAATAATTCTGAATAGGTTTGGGTGCCCCACCCAGCATTCTTGGAGAGACGTCTCTCACATGCCTGTAGTATTTGATGCTTTGATAGAGCCCTTTGAAAGTCATAAGCTCCTTTTCATCTCCCAAGCTGCCCACAGGGACTTATCACTTTAGGAAATGCTGCTAAGTGTGCATTATGGTTTTGCTCTTGCTGCAAGCATCTTGATTTGCCATTGTGCATTATTAGTGCTACGAGATGGACTATCTCAGCCAGCACTACAAAGCAGCAGGTAGGACAGATGTGGAAAAATCAGAGCTACTGCCTTAGGGAAGGTCATACACAGGTCACTCAATGTCACCAGGAAGTAGTGAACAGTAGATACAGGGGTGGAAGGACACACTAGGCAGAGAAGGAATATCTGAGGAGTCCTTGGGGATCTGCAGGTGGGTCCCCAGGGACAGTATGGGTGAGCATGCTGGGAAAGCTGGCATAGAGTGAGGTAGAGGGAGGGTGAGGGCCCAGGCGCCTCTCCCATTTGTTGGTGGGAGCCAGTTAAACACCATAGTGTGTCATTAGACGGTGTGTGGACATGAATCCTGGCTGTGAAGTTGCTTGCTCTGTGCCACAGCCAAGCGTTTTGTCTCTGAAAGAGGCCTGGTATGTAAAGCACTGGGGATAAAGTAATGCTCCCTTGGGGCTGTCAGACTGCCTTGAGCAATAGACAAGATGGCTGGGGTTGGGAAGAACCTACAGTCAGGAACTTGGTGTGCACAGCTTTTGTGGGATCTGGGTAGGTCCCTGAGATGTGGGGAAGAGAGAGGGCTCTGTGGTTACTCTTCTGCCTTTCTTCTATTCTTACCTGGGCTGTGAGCCTCTGTGGTGTCATAAAAAGCAGAACTGGGAAGTATTAGGAGCCTTGATGAAATTTCTGAAATATCATACAGGTTTTTGGAAATGTGATTATAGTGGTGCCCATCTATCAAATGGGGGATATGTAATTGACAGTCTTCCCTGTCAATTGAGTGAAAATTGCCATTTGCCTAGTGTTTTAGAAAAGCATTATATAGGTTTCTTTGGAGATTATGATAGATAACATAGCAATTTTGCCTTGGTCTTAAAATTCTACTAGGTAGTATGTATAAACTCTAGTGTTTAGAAAAAACTCTTTTTTGAAGGACAAGTGTGTTAGCCCAGGATGAATATCTTTCTGGCAGTAGAGACTAAGTGCTACATTCCACCAGGCAATGGAAGCTGCTGGCAGGGGATTATGGCAGAATTTAGCTGTTTGCAAAGCAGTTCAAAGTATATAGAGGAAATGGTGGTGTTAGTGGTGGGGGGAGGTAGCCCTATTTTTTTTCCTCTGCCAACCAGATTTGTCACATGGATTAATAATTTAGATAGAACAGCTGTGAATCACTGCTTAGAATTTTGCATTTAATTTTATCCTAGAAGCCATTTCCTTTTCAATTCTTGAGCTAGAATTATCATTAATAAATTAAACATTTCAAAACTCAGAACATGACTAATTCATTTTGAAATAGGTAGACATTTAAATCTGAAAAAGAAACCTTACTTTTATTTTCCAGTGGTGTTCAATATTTTCAAGCTGACACAATGTGGAAATGGCCTTGGTTTGTCATGGAGCGTGTACGCAGGAAACTTAGCCATAGGTTTGTGGGGATGACACTGTGACAGACCTGCAGATCTGGCTTCCGTTCCCAATGCCTGTCATAGCATGCTAGCTCTGTGTGGTTTTCTAAGCAATTTATGGTAGGGGGTTTGGGAGGGAGGGAGAGCGAAAGGATGTTGTATGTGTGTGTTGCACGTACATGTGCGTATGTGTGTAATGGATGCCCGTGCATGTAAAGGCCAGGGGTCAACCCCAGGGTTATTCCACTGGCATCATGAAGCTTCCTTAGGAGACAGGGTTTTTCACTGGCCTGGGGCTCACCAAGTAGGTTAAGCCAGCTGGCCGGTGAGGCTCAGAGATCTGGCTTCTTTTCACCTCAGTAGTGCTGGGATTATATGGGTTTGGGAGACCTAACGCAAACACATGCTTGTCTGTACAGAAAACAGTTTGCTGAGGAAGCCATCTCCCCTGTCTTCAGGAAGACCTTAGTGAGAAGTCTGACTTCTGTCTTGGTTCAGCTTTTATGGTTGCGAGCCTAGCCTTTAACGGCTGAGCCATCTCTCCAGCCCTTGGTTCAGCTTTTAAACTCCTGGGACATCTTACAATGTAGGGTGAGAAAGAGCCTGTTTTTATTCCTCTCTACCTGAGCTTTTGCCAATGAGTTTGTTGTTTTTCGTGGACTCTCAGTGCCTTAGGAATCACCAAAGGAAGCACATGCTTAGGGACTTGATGAGAAAAAAAGAGGGACTGAAGATTGGGTCAATCACCAGTGGCAACTGTTTATTCAACCACCCTATATAAGGGACATCATGGACATCACAGCTGGCCTGACTAAAGAGTTTCCAGTTGCTGGATGTGTTGTAAATGTTGTGAGAGTTACAGGAACCTCCAGTAATCATATCTGTGGATCTGTTTATGTGGAGCCCTGTAACCTTTATCCAACATCTGCATTGGGAACAGCCTATGGGTCTGATTCTGCTCTTAACATACATGGTATGTAGTAATATCTGATGGTTAGACTCACAGAGGAGTTGAACCATCAGACACCCCATCAATGTCTAGGAAGCTGCAGAATTGATATGACCATGCTGTAACATGGGTTTAGAGCTCTCCACTAGCACCTGATGGGTCCTCTGGGTACATCACTGAAGACAATTGCTCCTCCTACCAGCAGTTCATCAGAGAGGATGAAGGCCATAGGTGTCTCCTTGATCCATGCTTGACTGTCTATAGGCCCAATTTGTTGTAGGCCGATTGCAGAGGCACAGCTGTGTGAGGGCATGACTGCCTTTCTCTTTATCTTCTGGCTCTTAGATTCTCTCTGCTCCATCTTCCACCATGATTCCTGAACCTTAGAGGTGGTGGTTTAACATAGGTGTCTTGGTCAGGCCTGTGCACGGCGTGTCACTGCAGTCATTGCTGTTCATTTTTAAGGGAAGCTCCCCTGGTTAAGTCCTTCCTTATGGCCATCCCCTCCACCAGCACCCTTGTATGGCCATCCCCTCCACCAGCACCCTTGTATGGCCATCCCTTCCACCAGAACCCTGGCAGTCCAGTCTTGCCCCTGGATATTACCAGTGTCCCCTGCCAATTTTTTTCTTTGCTATTTGGTTCTGTTTCCAAATTGGAGTCTTTGTGTAATCCATCAGTCACATTAATGTCCAAGGCATCTATGACTCACTAGTACAACTGAGTGAAAACTCAGAATGTCATGTCCTGGAAGGTGGACATCCAAGGCCATGCCCCTCTCAAGCCCACAGAGAAGAATCCCTCCTTGGGTCTGTAGACTCCCACATTGTTAGTGATACTTGATGTCCCCCAGACTGGAGATACTCCACTTTTGCTGTCTCTCGGCTATGACATTTCTGTTGATAAGAAAACCCCTTTAGGTAGATTAAGAGCCAATTCTGTTTTACATGACTTCATCTTAATTAGTTATATCTTTAGAAATCCTACTTCCAAATGGGCTCATGTTCTGAATTATTAGAGACTGCAGAATTTCAGTATATCCTTTGAAAGACACAACCTCTCCCATGGTTTGAGATCCACTCACACTTCAGTTCATCTTGAGATAGCATATCTGGATGGTTTCCCAGAACTTGGAGCTGGGCTGTTGTTTTTAATGACTATGTCATGGTATCCTGGGAATGTGGTGTGTTAAAATCCTGAAGTACTTTGAGGCAGCTTGGAGTATGGTGGGTTTGTTCAACTCCCCTCCTATGCTCCATTGCTGATTTCACTTAAGTCAGCTGAGCTAGCAGCCCAGAAGCTCAGATGGGGCCAGTGGGGAGTACTGATGCTCTTCCTGCTTTATTCCAAACAATTGATTTTAGTAGAAGCACTGAGGTGGGAATTTGAGCAGATGCATCCTCTGTCCCATTCTGTGAGGTAGAGCGAGCACATGTCTGCTACTGTACAGTGCTGGTGACTGGAAGGTACCTGAGGGAGCCACCCACACTTGTCTGTAATATGGGATTGTGCTGTGAGACTTTTCAGAGGGGCCTCTGTGGGTTAGAAAATGCCTCTTCTGCTTGCCTGTAGTCAGCAGTTGACTTCGCCTAAAGCGTAAGAAACCTAGAGTTTCCTCGGGTGTGATTCACACTGCAGGGACAAGCTAGGAGACCCCAACATTCATCCCAGCTTTGTTCTGGTCTTGCCAAATAAATGTAACATATATTTTTTATTAAAATGGATTCCAGTTTTCTCCTGTCCGTGAAAATAGGGGGAATTTGCTGAGTCATGATGTTTGCAGGGCAATTAATGGGGTGCTGTAGTGAGCCTCTGGCAGCTCTCATGGAAACAGTGGAGGTGATCATGAGGACAGCCATTTAAACTTCATCTCAAGGGGATTGAGAGATCTCAGCTGGGACTGAAGGACTAATTAAGAACAAGTCTCCAGTGCTGAGGGCTCATTGAGGTCTTGACTCTTGGGCCAGCTAGACCTAGGAAGAAGTCCTGAAGCCTTGCCCAACTAGATATTAGCTTGCAGGAGATGGGGGATGTGAGCAAGCTTCAGAGTCATGCGTTACTACGAGACGTCTAGGGAGGTAACATGGGAGAATATTTTAAAGGAGGCTACATCTTAGGAAAGAATCAACATCTTAGTGTGCGTGGGTACAAAAGATACAAGTCTGGGTAGCTTGGGGGCAGAAGGGCTGACAAAACTGTAGTCAGCTTTAGATATAGACAGCTAAGGGGCCAGCGAAGGCTTCCTGTGTTTAGGAAACATGGGCAGGAGGTCACAGCTACTCTGTATGTGGGTGGGCCCCAATTGGAAACTCAGAGTGTCTGAGAACTGTGTAGAAGAAACCTCTGCTGGTGTAGGGGCTGCTTTTGGAATAGGGGATTTTGTTTCAGGTGGGGAGCATTAACTGGATTTGTTCATTTTAAGAGACTTGGCAATAACATAGACTACATATTGAGCTGACCTGACTCTCTCCCTCAACATGGGTTGTAGTCTCTGCTACTGTGGTTTTAATGTCCACTGATTCAACATCATGGGGCAGATGCATGTCTTGGGAAACATTTTTTAGGTCGTTGTTTAGATGCTTCCATGACAACTACTTTAAATAACTATTGAAGAAAAGTCTTCAACAGGCTGGTACCTGAAAACAGAGTGAACAGAGCCAGATTCCTGCTTTCTATGGCCAGCCAAACTGTGGGTGATATGGAACTGCAGGATGAGATTTTATTTTTTTGCCCTTAGTGACCGTAATGAGACCATGAAGCAAAAGGGTTGGCCATTTAATGTGATATCAGAAGTTTAGAGGAAGCCCTGTAGCAATACTGAGCTGAGGGGAGTATTCTCTATCCTGTTATTACTTACATGAACATGCCCCCACTTCTCTCTCTCTCTCTCTCTCTCTCTCTCTCTCTCTGTATTAAAAATTTGCTTTGCTTTCCAGCATTAAAACCAGCATGTTCAGAGGCCCTAAGTGTTACTTTTTCGCGTGAAAGCAAATATACACTACCAAGGCCACACACGAGAGTTTAAGAGAGAGTTCCCAGGCAGGTGCAGAAGCAGAGGAGCAGGACAGATGTCAGAGGACAGAGAGAGGGCCGAACATGCGCGAGGGTCTCTTTTAAGAGAAGGGTTGTGTAGGGATATTCGACGTGCTTCCAGGGAGGTGCTTCTGTATGCAATGCTACAGGGTTTACATAGCCACGCCCAGGGGCATGCCTCCGTACAAGGTGCATCCCACCTGAGCCGAGTTGGCTCAGCTACGTGGAGTGCCAGGAATCCTTACACTAAGGGCTTAGAAAAATGTAGCAGATTTAATATAAAAGTTATTTTAGTTTCACCATGAAAATAAAGTCATATGAATGCAGGGGTTCAAGTTCTTGAGGAGGAATCCTTGAAAACCTCAATTAGATGAGTTGACCTGAGATGTGTCATTTCATGCCCATAAGTCTTTAATCTAGCTTCATTTCTGTTACTTGGATAAAACACCCTGAACAGAAAAGCTTAACGAATAAAGAGGTTATTTTAGTTCATAATTCCAGGTCATAGATCATCACAAGGAAGGCACAGTCGGGGCAGAGCACAGAGAGATGCGTGTGTACTTGCTGGTGCTCAGCTTCTCCACTTGCACATGGTCAGCCCCGCCCCCATGGGATGGGTCTTTCCACAATGACTGATTTTGGACAGTCCCACAGACATGTCTGCAGACCAATTCCACACAGATAATGCCTCATTAAGACTCTCATTGAAGGTAATGGGATTCTAGTGTGTGCAACAATGAATGATTATAAACCACCATCATTGTAGTTTTATTTATTTATTTTTGAGATAAAGTCTCATATGCCTCAGGATGGCCTTGAATTTGCCCTGTAGCCAAGGATGCCCACCACTGCTGGTAGGAAAGGTGAAAGCCACCATGCCTGCTTGAGGTCTTAGTTTTAAAAGCTGAAAATAGAAGTTTCTATGCTTTGTTCCGATTACAATGTTGCAGAATCATGACAGTTTGAAAGCTGCTATGTGATATAAATACTCTGTAGCAGCTGTCTGTACAGGTGGGTGGAGAGGTCAGGTTCTCTCTCTTTGCTACCTGTATTGGTTTTCATTCACCCAGGGCTCTGATTGAAAAATGCCGGTTTCCTCTTGTCTTACCACTTAATTAATTGAAAATGTTGTCCTGAGCAACTGCCCTGTTTCTAGAATCAGAAAGACAATTAGGAGAAAAAAAAGACCAGGCGTGAGAGAGTTTGTAAATAATGCCTAGGTGATGCTATTGTGAAAATTATGGCTATGTGAAGATGGCTGCTATGTCAAGTCCTTGGTTTTCCTGTCACTGCCCGCTGGGTTCTTCAACTTAAGCAGGTACAGTTGTCACTGGAGTTAGCCAGTCAGGGGTTGAGATCCCTGGAGGATTTGTCAGCTCCCTGAATTTACATTATGCTTTCTGTGGCTAATTCTCCAGGTCCTCAAGGGTACCAAGGTGGCTCTGCACAGTGTGTGAGGACTTGAAACCAGGAAGCACAACAGAAGGAACATGAAATAAGGCTGAACACCCCTGTTTCGAACTTCAAATAACTGTTTGTGTGAGCCTTCTCATCCCTAGACCCAAATACTTGATGGGAACAGCTTTGAAGGGAAAACTGTTTTTAGCTCATGGCTTCAGAGGGTTCAGCACATAATTATATATCCCGTGTGATTGGGCAGAACATCATGATGGTGGGGGCCTGTGGTAAAGAACAATTTTGCCTCATGGAGAATAGTGAACAGAAAGGGTCCAGCACAAGATGTTAGACTGATGAACTGGATTTGTTCAGCTACACCTCACCTCCTAAAGCCTCCACTGCTCCAAAAATAGTATACCAGCTGGAGACCAAGCATTCAATAGTTGACACTGAGTTTTCAGATTCAAACCAGAGCCCTGTCTGCAGATCAGTGACCTCGTTATCTCTGCCACACACATCCATGGGCTTAAGGGTCTCAGTCATGACTCTGCCTGGGATTCACATCCTAAGACTGTGCCCCACCTTATCCATTCCTTGGCCTGTTCTGAGCTCTGGGTGCTGGCAGTGACATGCATGATGAAACCTCTCCTGCACACAGGCTCACAGGGTCTTGGGAATGATTTGAGTACTTGGTATTTCTACTTTCCCAGGCCCAAACCCTTGATGTTTTCCAGCTTGGGTATTTTCAGCATGTGATTGTTAAGAGTCGTGATTACTGGCCCTGCTCTCATCTTTTCTACTCAGAATCAAATTTCAGAAATCTGCTAGGGAATTTTGTTAATGTGTCTTTTAGAATCTTCTAGCCTTTTGGGGGGGCAAGATCTTAGGAGGTCATTATTTTCATGCCTCTCACTTTATGGATGCAAACCCTGTTGCCCAGAGAGGCTGAATGACTTTTCTGGAGTGACATACCAAGTTGGTCACATACCTAGGATTAGAACCCAGGGAACTTTTGGCATCTGATTGTAGGGCAATATCCACTGGTGTTATTAATGCATGAGGAAAAGGGAACACTTTACTTCCAATCTAAGCAGTGTAGTGGTTAGTCAGGCCTCCCTCCTGCTTCCTATCTCCCCATCCCCCATCTTTCTTCCTTTTCTCCTTTCGAAGAAAAAGTCTTTTTATGTAGTCCTGGCTGGTTTGGAACTCATTATATAGACCAGATTGGCCTGAAACTTGTGAGAGATCTGCCTGCCTCTGCCTCCCACGTGCTGGGATTACAAGAGTGTCACACCATCCTGCCTGCTGTTTTAGTTTAGAGGCTGTGGTATTGCCAAACTAATGATATTATTACATTTTAACAGATAAATCCTGATAGATCAGTTCCTGGTTCTATGTCCTGTGCTGGGTTTTTGTCATTTTTGTACAAACAAGAGTCACCTATGGAGAGAGATGACTGGCCTGTGGGCATGTCTATAGAGCATTTTCTTAGCTTATTATTGATGTAAGAGGCCCTAGCCCAACGTGGGCAGTGGTGCTCCCAAGCTGGGGGTTCTGGGAAGTAGAAGACATCAGGCTGAACAAGCCATGGAAAAGAAGCCAGTGAATAGTGTTCCTCTGTGACTTCCGCTTTACTTCCTGCCCCAGATCCCTGGCCTGCCATCCCCAATGACAGACTGTGACTTGGAGGTGCAAGCCAAAATAAACACCTTTCTCCTGGAGTTACCTTTAGTCACTGTTTTATCATGGCAGCAGAAAAACAAATGAACATACCCTTTTTGTGGAAAAACTTTACAAAATACAGTAGCTTGCTTTTCTGAGCTAGTGACCACCGCTGCTGCTCTCCCTTTGGGGTGCGAGGGACTCCTGCTGCCCTTAAGGGTCATTTTCACCTTCAGACTATAATCTCGTAGGATGGCAGTTCAGGAACTTGCATAGTCCAGGCCGCACGCTATGCGGTTCTTTATAGAGTCCCCCACTTCCCCCACCATTAGCTCATTTATCTCCTCACTTCTTCCGTGTGCCCTTCCCAGCCTTTTCTGCTGCTGTCTCTCTGCAGTCAGGGGAGGTCATGAAGCTTGCCACTCTGATGCCGGCTGCATTCCGATGCAGCATTGATCTCCTCCTATTTTCACATCAGACTGAACACAGACAAGGGCTTGCCAGTAAGATTTGCCTGGCTTTGTTTACTCTCTCCCATTGTTAAAGTGGCTATGATTCAGCACTGGATTCTAATGCATTACCGAAGGACAGGAAGAGAGAGAAAGAGAAATGGAGGAGGTACAGGAGTCCCAAGTTAGTTGTAAAGATCTATCCTTTATGCATATACCCTTACAGCCTTCTGATGACCTGAAATAACACTGTTCCAGAAAATGGCTAGCCAGGCTAGTAGGTGCAACCTCCAGTTCTTCCAGTTGTAAGGAAGAGAAAAACAAGCTATGTTTCTAAAACAAGTCACTAAAAGCATGGTTTCCTATGATTCTGACATGACTGTGTTCAATACAGAGGAAATGGATGTAATCTGTCATAATCTTTTCCTTGAGTTCTTCTGCTGCGAATGCGTAAATCTCAAATCGAAAGCTTATCCATCTTCCACATGGACTTTCTCCAGATGACCAAGTTCAAATGGCTAAGATATAGTCTATTTTACTATGTAGCTTGCTGCCCATGGGGCTTGTTGATCTAAGGGTGGGGTCTGGCTGAGGAAGTGGTGCAGGGAACAGCTAGTTTCCTTTGGGGATGCAACGGCAGTGGTGATAATTGAATCACAGTGAAAACTTCTTGTTAACAGGATGGTAAAAGCTTGAAAGAGGAAATGTCACAAATACCACGTTACTGTAGGGTGGCCATCTGAGTGGCAGCAATCAAGTGTGTCTTTTGCAGTAATGAGATTAGGCTCACTCAGGTTTGGCTCTGTTCCGGATGTGGAACCTGGGTATATGTCACATAACCTTGAGCTTGAGCCCTCACCTGAAAAGTTGGTGTTGGCCCAGCTTCCTCTTCTGTTGCTGGTGTGAAATACCTGGACAAGCAGCTTTGAGGAAATGTTTGCTTTGCCTTACAGGTTTAGGGTTCAGTTCATCACTTTAGGAAAAAGCGGGAACTTGAAACAGCCATAGCCACAGTCAAGAGCAGAGAGAAGTGAACACATGTATGCTTCCTCCTCAGCTCACATCTCCACTCTTACACAGCAGAGCCAACTTTCAGGGTGAATCTTCCTGCCTCAATTAACATAAATTAAGAAAAATCCCTCACAGGCGTACCCAGAGGTTAACATGATCTAGGACATCCCTTGTTGGGGCTCCCTCCCAGGTGAGTCTAGATTATGTCAAACTAGCCAACCAGGGCCTTTGAGCAAGAGAGGAGATACAGTGTGAACAGCCAGCGAAGCCAGACTGCACAGCAGCCCCAAAGATGAGATGTGCTTACCTTCATCCAAAAAGTTTCTGAGGCAAACAGACGTCACAAAAGTGGTTAATCTAAGTGTCTGGAGATGGGAGTTTGTCTCAGGCATCTGGGTGGACCCAAAGCAACCACGTGAGTCTTTCTAAGAGGGACAGTCAGAACTCATAGTAGGAGATGTATCCGTTGATAGAGGCTAGGGTTGAAAGAAGTTAGGAAGGGCCTTTGAGCATCAGGTGAGGAAGCCATTGGAGGCTAAAAAAAAAGAACAAGGGGCAAATTCTACTGATCCTTGAAGGAACCATTTCTGCTAGTCTTGACTGTGGTTTGTGGGGTGAATTGCAGATATTTGGCCTCCAGACCAATAAGGGAATAAATTCGTAATGTTTTCAGATTTGAAGTTTTTTGACATTTATCACAGCAACAGCAGAAATGTTTTTCACATTTCTTAGCATGATTAAATGTGACATTGTATCTTCTTAATTTATAACTACAAAATGCTGTCTAGATATTATTACTTTTAAGAGTGATACTTTGTATTTACCTGGGGCAGGTTGGGTGGTAGGTCAGGAAGACCTGGGGATCAGTATCAAGGGCTTTTAAATTATGTATCAAGTAGATTGTATCTGTGAACTTTAAACCCATCCTATTGAATAAATTTTAGTTGTAAAGTAATTTGTGGTCCTTAGCACCTGTGGAGGGAGCAGGAAGGTGTGGGTCTTGTTTTCTATATCTGTGGATCTCACTTTTGGTTGCTTGGTAGAGTCACCTGGTACACTTTTAAAGTGTCAATGTCTAGTATGGGGAAAGCTCAATCCACAAAGTACCTGTTTTGCAGGATGAGTACCTGAGTCCATCCCCAGCACCTAAATAAAAAAGAGCCATGGTTGTACATATTTGTAATCCCTGCCCTGGGTGGAGACAGTCAGATTCCTGGGGCTCACTGGTCAGCCATCCTAATCTAATTGGCAAGCTCCAGGCCAACAAGACATCCTGTTTCAAAATACAATGTGATGGCTGCTGAAGAATGACATCCCAGATTGTCCCCTGGCATGTACATATATGTGCACACACCACACACACACACACACACACACACACACACAGAGAGAGAGAGAGAGTGAGAGAGAGAGATTGAGAGACAGAGAGAGAGACAGAAAGACAGAGAGAGAGACAGAGACCAGAGAGAGAGAGAGACAGAGAGCCCCAACATCCGAAATTCAGCCTAGTTAATTAATCCAGAGCTGCTGGAAGTGAAATGAAGCAAGCACTGGAGACTTCATGGCAGTGCTGGTTCTAATAATACTGGCCCACTGCAGAGGACATACTGAGGGAGGCTACAAAGCAGTTCCCTGGAAGGCTGGTTGTCAGGAGGCTCTCCAAGTTTAGAGGGAAGCCCATAGAGGACACTGACTCATCTTCCGGGATTCATTTAGGAGCTAACGTGTCAGTGCAGCCAGCTGAACAGAAGCATTATTCACCCAGAGTCCTAAAGCTCGAACAGTCACGTCAGTGTCTGCAGACAGGGCCATTGCACAGATGTGTCACAGGAGGGACAGGGAGCTTTCTTCTCAAATGTGATTTTCTCTTGAGAATCGGTGAATATTGATTTTATGCGTGTCCTTATGTTTTCAGTTTGGAGGAGAAACAGATACTTGTGAAATGTCTTTCTTTGAAACCACCATTTGCACACAATTGTCCTCAGTGCCTCCTGGTTCCTTGGGTGTTCTGGGCCAGGCAGTGCCACTGAGGCCAGCTCTGGGCTGTCCATCACCTAGGGCACCCTGGCATTTAACAATAGGTGAACTATCTGCTTTTCACATGTCACAGGAAAGATGTTGTAGATGAAATGTCCTTTTTATAAATCATAAGATGTCAGGAAGATGCTGCTGTTACATTTTTAGTGGAATTTCTGGGTCAAGGCTGGAAAGATGACAACCTAGAGAATGAGCTCATTATCTTCAGGCACAAGAACAGATGGGGATGCTGGCTGTATAGGATTCTGAGGTACAGAACAAATAGGGACACTTGCTCTGGTGTCATGTGATGTCTTATTGGTCGTTTAAGTATTTGGGTTCAACTTGCAGGTTTGATTGTGGATCTCTGTTTTCAGACTGTCTGGTTTATAGTGTCTCCAATTAGACACTTCACTCTGTACCTCACTGTCCGAGGTACTCTGATGGTTAATTTATCTATAACATAAGCAGGTGAGATGCCACCTTATGCTGTTATAAGGCTTAGGCAAGGCGTTTGTTTTGTCTCTGCTCCTGTGTCTCTCCCTTTGGACCCAGGATACATGGGGCTATGAGTTGTGGGGTCCAGCAGGGTGAATCCTCCTCAGCGTGCTCGAAGAGGGAGTAACTTGAGCCAGCTGTGAAATCTTAGGCTGCATTTCCCCTCCCTGTTTCTAGGTACTAGTTGCTAGTTGTAGTGTGAATATTTATGTCTTACATAGAAATGGTACAAAGTGAAATTCCTCTTCTCCTGATACTCACTTTGTACATGTTTCTTAGGCTTCAAACAGCTATCTGCAGTTTGTTTCTGCCTTTAAGTAGCATGAGCTTTATTGGCAATTGAAGCTGGCCACCAATTTGGTGGTATTATAAAAGCCGTTTGAGTTATTTTTAACTGGAAACCTACAGGATAATTATTTTAAGGATGTGGAGTAATTGTTGAAAATGTTCAGAGAACTTTTGTTCCTTCTGCAGTTTCACTTAAAACTACTTAAAGAAAAATAATGGGATTGGAATAATGATGGCACCCTGCCAAGTAGCTATTGTGTGCCAGGTGATATGCTACCAGTGGGCTTTGCTTGGGTTTCTTCACCTCATCACTTAGGAACTGTGTTAGGTGGGCTTTTCTCTGTTTTCAGGGCTTTCATGAAGGAGGCATGAAGGCACATCAAGGCAAGTAACTTGACCAAGTCAAATGTCTTGCCAGAGGAAGGCTTGCCATTTGAATGTGGACATCTCTCACCACTGCCGTATCACTGACTCCGGTAAAATCCCCAGTTGAGTGTAGAGGGAGAGAACCTCTTTTGGAGACAGGGAGTATAATAGCTGATGCTCCTCCATTTCTCCATGATAGTTTGGATATCAAAGCATCAGATTTAGTATCTTAGCAATAGGGATGCTGAGCTCTGAGAAGAGGGAGATCCATCTGCTAGAGGCATGGGAGTGAGAAACCATGGCCTAACAATGTCCAGCTTGACTTTTAAAAGTCCTTCCTACACATCTTAAAAAACTACTCAGGCTTGGCTATGAATCTGATAGCCACTATAAGTTACTTCAATTCAGTGATTCCTTGTGTCTGCAGGAGGGGCCCCACAAGGGACTCCAAAAACTTATTTTTTTATGAAATGTAATAATGGGCACAGAGGAATTCCTTAAGGAAATGAAGTGAAGGTTTTTCTATAAAGGAAACAGGTCATACCGTATAGAACTTAGCCTTGTTTTTAATGGAGTTGATATCAGAAACCATTCAGCTTTTACAAGAGTTTGAGTATAGTTTTGTATATCTGTAGGTTCCTTGTCCACAGATCCAACCTTCTTCCCATCAAAAGAAAAAATTGGTTTCACATATGATTTGCCCAGCATTTATATGGCATTAGACTATGAAAACAATCTAAAACTAATTTGAAATAGCAGGAATAGGCAGGCCTTCAGGGAAAACTGCTTCATCAGGGATGGACTGATGCCTTTGAAACTCAGATCCCTGTCCAGAGTGGAATCAGAGGTGAGTAGATTTCAGCTCCTGGGCTGTCTGTCCAGAGAATCCCTCTCCAGGGCCAAGGTCACACTCAAGGTTCTGATCTCAGACTCTTGGTAGCAGACAGGCCTTAGGCTTTAGCTGGGAGGGACCTTCCCCAGTGACCCCTAAAATAAAGAACCTCCCAGGGCTGGGCCCTGACTTCAGGGTGAGCTGCATCATCAGAGACAATCAGGCGCCTTCAAAATGCAGAACCGTGTCCAGAGCAGAGTCAGAGATTGTGAAGACCCCTTACTCAGAGAAGACAGGAGACACCCAAGCCCTTTAGCCACAACTGATTAGGAGCTGACTAAGTATGAACCACTGAAGCCATGGGCAGACACCAGTCACCAGTGTAAGAATGCATATAACCATATAAAGAACAACAAGGCAATACCAGAAGAAACTGGAGGTTCTAAAACACCAAAACCCAAACAGTGCAATGAAGAGGAAATAGAAGGAAACAAACTCAAAAACACCTTTATGAAGATTGTAGAAGCCTTAAAAGAGGATATAAAAAATTTCCTTAAAGAAATAGAAAGGAATACAAACAAAAATTGAGAGAGATGAACAAATCCTTGAAAGAAAACCAAGAAACCCAAGAAAAAGAAAACCAAAAAATGAAGGAAACATTCCAGGAACTAAAAATTGAAATAGAAGCAATAAAAAAGGCACAAAATGAGGCAAAGGTAGAAATAGAAAATCTGAAGAAAAGAACTGGAACCACAGGATACATAACCAACAGATTCCAAGAGATGGAAAAGAGAATCTCTGGAGTGGAAGACTCAATAGCAGAAATAGATACATCAGTCAAAAAAACCATAACAAAAAATGTTCAGGAAATCTGGGACACCATGAAAAGACCTAACCTGAGAATAATAGGAATAGAAGAAGGAGAAAAATAGCAGCTCAAAGGCACAGATAATGTATTCAGTAAAATTATAGAAGAAAACTTTCTCAACCTAATGAACAAAATGTCTATAAAGATACAAGAAGCTTACAAAACACCAAATAGATTTGACACCCCCCAAAATAATCAAGCCACAGAACATACAGAACAAAGAAAATATTTTAAGAGCTGCAAAAGAAAAGAGCCAACTTACCTATAAAGGCAAACCCATCAGAATAACACCTGACTATTCAATGGAAACAATGAAAGCAAGAAGGGCTTTGTTAGAAGTTATACAGACACTAAAAGAGCATGGCTGCCAACCTAGACTACTATACCCAGCAAAACTGTCAACCATGATAGATGGAGCAAACAAGATATTTCATGACAAAGTCAGATTTAAACAATACCTATCCACAAATCTGGCCCTTCAGAAAGCATTAGAGGGAAAACTCCAACCTAAGGATCTCAGAAATACCCATGAATCTACAAACAATTTATAATCCCACAAAAGAAAAGCCCAAAGAAAGGAAATACATACAAGCTGCCACTCAAAATGAGAGGAAATAGCAATTAATGGTTACTAATATCCCTTAATATCAATGGACTCAATTCACCTATGAAAAAACACACACTAACACAATGGATACATCAACAGAAGCTATCTTTCTGCTGCATACAAGAAACACACCTCAACTACAAAGACAGATACAGGCTCAGAGTAAAGGTTTGGGAAAAGATTTTCCGATCAAACAGTGCTAAGAAGCAAGCTGTTGTTGCCATCCTAATAATCTAACAAAGTAGACTTCAAACTAAAATCAATTAAAAGAGACCAGGATGAACATTACATATTCATCTCAGGAAAAATGGATCAAGATGAGATTTCAATCCTGAATATTTATGCCTCTAATATAAGGGCACATATCTATGTAAAAGAAACACTACTAAAGCTCAAATCCCAGATTAATTCTCACACCCTAATAGTGAGAGACCTCAAAACACCACTTTCCCCCTTGGATAGGTCAACCAGACAGAGACTCAACAGAGAAATAAGGAGTCTAACAGAGGTTATGATGCAAATAGATTTAATAGATATTTATAGAAGCTTCCACCCTAACACAAAGGGATATACATATTTCTCAGCATCACATAGAACTTTCTCTAAAGTGGACTACAGAATTGGTCATAAAACAAATATCAATAGATACAAAAAAAATGGATATACTCCCATGTATCATAACAGACCACCAGGGCCTAAAGTTGGAGTTCAATGACATCAAAATTCATAGAAAGCCTACCAACTCATGGAAACTAAACTTCACTCAACTGAATCACCTCTGGTTCAAGGAAGAAATTAAGAGAGAAATCAATGTCTTCCTAGAATTTAACGAAAATCAATACACAACGTATCCAAACTTGTGGGACACAATGAAAGCAGGCTTACGAGCAAAATTCATAGCAACAGATGCCTATATTAACAAACCTCAAGAAATTTCACACTAGAGAACTAACAACACAGCTGAAAGCCTTAGAACAATTACAATCAAACTCACCTAGAAACAGTAGACTGCAGGAAATAAACATAATTAGAGCTGAAATCAATACAATTGAAACAAAAAGAACAATTCAATGAATCAAAGAGTTGGTTCTTTGAGAAAACCCATAAGATAGATAGATACACCCTTATCCAAACTAACCAAAAAGCAGAGCGAGAACGAATTCAAATTAACAAAATCAATGAAAAGGGGGACTTAACAGCAGAACCCCAGGAAATCCATAGAATTATCAGATCATACTTTGAAAATGTATACTCCACAAAAATAGAAAACCTAGAAGAAATGGACACCTTTTTGGACAGGTACCATTTACCAAAATTAAATCAAGATCAGATTATTACCTAAACAGACCTATAACATTAATGGAAATTGAAGCTGTCATTAAAAGCCTTCCAAGTAAAAAAAAAGCCCAGGTCCAGATGGTTTCAGGGCAGATTTCTACCAGACATTCAAAGAAGAACTAATACAAATACTCCTCAAACTCTTTCATATTCCTTCAAACTGAAGGAATATTGCCAAATTCTTTTTATAAGGTCACAATTACCTTAATACTAAAGCCAGTAAAAGACACAACAAAGAAAGAGAATAATATATCAATTTCCCTCATCAATATAGATGCAAAAATTCTCAACAAAATTCTGGCAAACCTTATACAACAACATATAAAATATATCATCCACCATGATCAAGTAGGCTTCATCCCAGAAATGCAGGGATAATTCAACATATGAGAGACCATAAATGTCATTTATCATATAAAAAAACTGAAGGGAAAAAAACCACATGATTATATCCTTAGACGCTGAAAAGCCTTTGACAAAATTCAACACTACTTTATGATAAAAGTCCTGGAGAGATCATAAATACAGGGAAAATATCTAAATATAATAAAGGCAATTTACAAGAAGCCAACAGCCAACATCAAACTTAATCAAGAAAAACTCAAAGAAATCCCATTAAAATCAGGAACTAGACAAGGATGTCCTCTCTCCCCTTATCTATTCAATATAGTTCTTGAAGTTTTAGCTAAAGCAATAAGAGAACGAAAACAGATTAAGGGGATACAAACTGGAAAAAAAGGTGAAGCTATCTCTATTTGCAGATGATATGATTGTATATATAAGTGACCCACAAAATTCCTCCAAGGAACTTCTACAGCTGATAAACACCATAAGCAATGTAGCAAGATACAAGATTAACTCAAAGAAATCAGTAGCCCTTCTATACACTAAAGATAGAAGAGCTGAAAAAGAAATAAGGGAAATGTTACCCTTCATAATAGCTGCAAATAGTATTAAATACCTTGGAGTAACTATAACCAAAGAAGTAACATATCTATTTGTTAAAAATTTTAAATCACTGAAGAAAGAAATTGGAGAGGATATCAGAAAATTGAAAGCTCTCCCATGTTCCTGGATAGGTAGGATCAGCATAGTAAAAATGGCAATTCTACCAAAGGCAATCTACAGATTCAATGCACTGCCCATCAAAATCCCAACACAATATCTTTTGGACCTTGAAAGAACAATACTCAATTTCATTTGGAATAACAGGAAAGCCAGGATTTCCAAAACAATTTTGTTCCACAAAAGATCCTCAGGAGGCATCACTATCCCTGACTTCAAGTTATACTATAGAGCTATAGTAATAAAAACAGTCTGGTACTGGCATAAAAACAGACTTGTGGATCAATTCAATGGAATTGAGGATCCAGACATTAACCCAAAAACCTATGAACACCTCATCTTTGACAAAGAGGCCCAAAATATTCAAAGAAATAAAGACAGAATCTTCAACAAATTGTGTTGGCATAGGTGGATGGCAGTGTGTAGAAAAATGCAAATAGATCCAAGCCTATCACTTTGCACAAAACTCAAATCAAAGTGGATCAAAGACCCACCTCAACATAAAACCAGCCACACTGAACTTGATAGAAAAGAATGTGGGAAATAACATCCAATGCATTGGCACAGATGACCACTTCCTAAATATAACACCACTAGCAAAGACACTAAGAACAACAGTAAATAAGTAGAACCTCCTGAAACTGAGAAGCTTCTGTAAAGCCAAGGATACAGTCCATAAGACAAAAAAAATGACAGCCTACAGAATAAAAAAAGATTTGCACCAACCCTACAAGTGACAGAGGACTGATCTGTAAAATATATAGAGAACTCAAGAAACTAGAGCCCAACACCTTGAATAACCCAATCAAAAAATGGGGTTCAGAACTAAAAAGGGAATGCTTAGCAGAAGAATTACAGATGGCTGAAAGGCACTTGTAAAAGTGCTCATCATCTTTAGCCATCAGAGAAATGCAAATCAAAACAACTTTGAGATACCACCTGACACCTTTTAGATTGGTTAAGATAAAAGACACAGATGACAGCCTATAATGGAGAGGTTGAAGAGCAAGGGGAACACTCCTCCATTGTTGGTGGGAGTGTAAGCTTGTTCAGCCACTCTGGAAGGAAACCAATCTCCCCAAGGATCCAGGAATATCACTATTTGGCATATACCCTAAAGATGCACTTTTGAACTTCCAAAGCATTAGCTCAACTATGTTCATAGCAGCATTATTTGTAATAACAAGAACCTGGAAACAACCTAGATGCCCCTCAATAGAAGAACTGATTAACAATCTGTGCTACGTCTACACAATGGAGTACTACTCAGCAGTAAGAAAAAATGATATCCTAAAATTTGCAGGCAAATGGATGGATTTGGAGAATATTCTCCTGATCGAGGTATCACAAACTCAGAAAGGTAAGTAGGGTATGTACTCACTCATTAGTGAACTACAAACAAAAAGCAATGCATTTCCAAGCTGCAAACCACAACCACTGAACAGCCTGGGATCTGAAACACCTTAGACTGGCACCTTGGAGCCCATTCCCTCCAGAGGAACACCTGACTTAGTCTTTATGTTGGGGTGAAGAAAGTGAATCTGCTGGAAGTGGATGCTGAACTAAGCCACCTTGGGACCTTGGGATGTCCTGCCCTTTCTGGGAGGAGATGAAGAGATGGGGAGAAGAGAGAGTGACTGGGAGGGGCAGGTGTTTGAACAAGGGGATACATGGATTAAAACTATGAGACTTTATTCATCATAAAAAGGCTTTTATAAAAAAAAAGAAATAGCAGCAATAATATGCGGAGCAGTTGTTAATGGTGAGAGAACTTTTAGAAGCGAGGATGCCTATTTTCAGGCGAAATGTGGATGCGGGTAATGTGACATCAAGAGAGGAAATGAGCATCCTTAGTGATATCCGGGTGGCTGTGGAGGTCCAGAGCAGTCCTTGTGTATACTGTAGCAGCTGCTGTAGACAGCTTTTCAGTATAGTTGCTGCTGCCCTGACTCTCTACCCATCCCTTTATGAAATGAAGTGGGAGAAAGGTTGTGAGTTTAGGCTGGTTTTGGTCTCTTGCAGGAGGGTGAAGAATGAGAAGTGAGAAGTCAGAGAATCCCCGCCTCCCCACCTTCTCTATTACAGCCTGCTCCCTGTCTAGCCCTTATCCTGTATCTACTACCTTCCACCTGATCTGCTCATGCTGCTTCTGTGGTCTCCTCAGCCTGATAGTGGAAGGGGCTTTCACTGTTGCTAATCTGAATGCCTGGGTAATTGTGTCTGGCTCAGGCCATTTTCAGCCAAAGTCTGTGCATTTAAGCAAGGATATTGCTTGCTCTTCTTCAGTTGACTTCTAGAGATGTTGGGGAGTGTGATTTGTAGCCAAGGAATGCTGACTTGTTTTTTCCTGGAGCTTTTGGGGATTGACCAAAGCCTTCACACATATTAAGAATGCAGTCTGATGCTGACCTACAGGCCATTCTCAGTTTCTTCTCTTTCATTTTATTTGACATATAAGCCAAGAGCTCCACTCCTAAGATATGTAGTCATCCAGACATACGGGGCAATTATGAATGGCTGCAAAGATTGTAGAAGCATCTGTGCCCCTTGCAGAAATATTGAACAGGTGAGGGACGTTTACAGAGTGTTGTGGAACATCGATAGAGATAGTGAGATCAGCTCTTCCTGTCCTTGCACAGAACTTATCTATAGCTGGTTGGTGAACAGGGGATAGTTTTTAATCTGAGTATGTGCTGAGAGCAGAGCACAGCTCCAGATGATAGGGTCACGGCAGGGCAGGGTAAAGCTGATAGTGCAAGGAGATGGGACGGTACCACACAGTGTAAAATAGTGAATGGGTGTAGATTTTAGCAGATGTATGTCTCATTTTTAAAATGGCAATCAAAGAAAATGGACAAAAGATGTTAGGAAATTTTGCAATTTCTAAAAAGGCTTTGTCTTTGTTACTGCTCTATTTTTGTAAGAAGAAGGCAACTTATATTTTGCCATGACCGCAGCAACTTATAGGAAAGCATTAAATTGGGACTTGCCTATAGTTTCACAAGGTTAGTTCATGAGCCTCATGGTGGGGCACATGGCCGCAGTCGGGTATGGTGCTGGACAGACAGCTGAGAACTCACATTTGATCCACAAGTTAGTTTCAGGCAGAAGTAGATTGGTTCTGGCATGGGATTTTGAAAATATGAAGGCTATCCCAGCGACACACTTCCTCCAACAAGGCAACACCTTCTAATTCTTCCCAAACAGTTCCACTTACTGGGGATTGAAACATATGGGGGCCATTCTCATTCAAGCATTACAGGGCTCAGAGAAATCCTTGATAAGATAGTGGCTTTGGAGAATAGACCTGAAGGAAATAAAGAGGGGAGACATGTCAATATGGCAAAGTAAAAAGTAGTGGAGGGCTAGCCTGAAGTAGACAGACAGCCAGGCTGGCATTAAGGAAGCTGCAGGGGGAAGTAGGGAGGGATGGGGAGGTAGCTGTGTGTCATAGGAGCTGAGAGGCAGCAAGCTCTGACACAGGTTATGACAGCAAGCACTGTGGTACCTGACACATGAGGGTGAAGAGAGATCCATGCTGGGCTACCATCACAGTTCCCAGCCAGAGGGTGGTAGCTCATAAGAGAGGCAGAGTCAGTGCAAGAGAGAAGAAGGATTGTCTATATATTTAAGGTCAATCCTTTGGGTGAGCCAAAGGTGAGATGTGTGTGTGTGTGTGTGCGCGCGCGCGCGCGCGCGAGAGAGAGAGAGAGAGAGAGAGAGAGAGAGAGAGAGAGAGAGAGATCTTTGATAAGACTAAAGGTTGTTGGGACCTCAGTGGGAGAGTACTTTCTTAGCATAGAGGAAGTTCTAGATTTGATTCTTAGTACCACAAAAATTTAAGAAAATTGAATACTGAAGTAAAAGTGATGGTGTCAGCCTGAGCTAGGAGGAGGATAGGACTGCCATTAGCTGATGGGGACACTTTGGGAAAACAGGTTTTCGGGGGACATAGAGAACCAAGAATTCTGCTTTAGATGCATTAACTTTGTAACATCCTTGAAAGACCCTGGTGGCAATCCCAAATGTGTGACCATCTCTAGTGTTTGAGCAGCCATTCTAATTTCAAAACTATGTCACCCTTGGAGGTATGCTCTCTTTGAAACATGCTTCAGGAAAGATAAATGTTTATACCATGGTTGTGGTAATGAGTTTGAGAATTCACCTTAGGTCTAAATATGCATTTCCATTTCCCATGGATTCACAACCACACCTGTATAAACAGATCATCCTATATTACAGGATCATCACTGGGCTAGAGGGGCTCTGAGCACTTTACCAGCTCTGTGTGTAACTATACTGCTTAGCATGACCCACACACAGAAGCCCAGGGTCTTAAGTATGCTGGTGTTGGGCAACAAGGACCCCAGTCAGTCACAAGAGCAACCAGGCAAGGGGGTAAGGCTTGGTAAGCAGCTGGTCTGCTTGTTGTCGATGCAGAGGTCCAAAGTCCAAGAAGTGAGGCTGTGAGGCAGAGGGACGGAATCAGAGCCTCCGTGTGTGGCTGTGTCCCACTACTGGACAATGATGACTTTATACCTTTGATTTTCATTACAGGACACCATAGTGCACAGTGAGGGGGTACGTTTAACAACTTAGAAAACAGATGAGGACAGGAAAGCCTGGTTGCATTGAGAATGGGGAAGTGTTATCTCTTACTCACATTGGGCTATATAACAGAATACATAGGTTGGTTTAGAAACAGCTGACGTATATTTCTAACAATTCTGGAAGGTAAAAGCCATGGTCAAGGGAAATTTGTTGTCTCATGAGAGCCCACTACCTACTTCACAGATGGTGATTTGCACAGTGCATGGAATGAACAGGTTCACTTCAGTTGTTAACACCCTCATTCCCTCATCTCCTCCTCATGCCTTTATATTGGGGACCAGGTCACATCCTGTGCATTTTGGGACGCACATTGAGCAATGTACATTGATTATGCTTTTAAATTGGCTCATGATTTTTCTAGAAACATTATGCTTGACATTCTGGGAGGTCCCAGAAAGGTGGTAGAGATAGAAACCTATAGTCTTATTCTAACATCAGATTGATTTTTCTATAAATCTGTAAGTCCTTAGATACTAACAATGTGGCTGAGGGACCTTCAGAACCTGCTGTGGAGGGAACAATCTTTTTGGATATAAACTGAACACTTCATCTTATTGGAATAGAGAAAGAGTTTGTTTAGTTTCTGTATAAAAGATGTCCAGATGGCAGATTCAGGGCAAACGGCAGCTGAATGCTCCATGAGAGCTCTGATGTTGAGATGACTTTATTATCAAGTGAGGTTTTCCCTGGGCTGTCTCCCCCTTGGCACTGCTACATATGACCATAAAGTCCCTTGAGCCCAGCTCCCATCCTGGTGTCAAAGGCTCTGGGGGGGAAGAGTGAAATAAAGGGAAAGAGGCAGGCCCTGCCCCTTGCCGTACAGAAGATGGTAATCACTAGATAAGTGGATAAGTTAGCATGTATT
This sequence comes from Sigmodon hispidus, assembly GCA_004025045.1. Taxonomy (NCBI): domain Eukaryota; kingdom Metazoa; phylum Chordata; class Mammalia; order Rodentia; family Cricetidae; genus Sigmodon; species Sigmodon hispidus. The sequence goes on from PVIH01006544.1 coordinate 102,805, forward strand.
TTGCAAGGCTAAGTGAATATTTAAAGGTCACTGGAGCCTTTCAAAACTAGGTTAAATGCACTTTATAAATTCCCTTGACAAATCAAGTTTTATTGCCCTCATGGAAGATAAAAGATTTAAACAACATGACTGCATCCATGCTGCTGTTCCATTGTTATTTCATAAGTACACATAAGGCAAATGATGCACTGACCTGTCTGTGTGGAACCTTACCCTTTAGATAAAAAATGCTTCTGTGAGGATCAGATAAGCTAGTACAATGCCTAGGAGCAACAGGGTCAGTATGAATTCCTCCACCAGCCTGGACTAGTAACAGACTGACTTCCTTTTGTTGTGGTAAAAATGGCTGCAAGATATCATTATGCTTTGCAATGTTTTGAGTTTTGTGCCTTGAATGTATTTTACTTTTTCTTTTAGTGAAATATATATAACATTTTTTTCATTTTAGTCTTTTTATTGTATTTTATATTTATGTAGTTTTTATATGTGTGATATATGCCTGTGTACACATGTACGCACATACATATGTCCCAGGACATGTATCTGTTTGTGCATACAGAGGCCAGAAGTTAACATAGAATATGTTTTCTGGTGCTTTTCATCTTATGTTTCTTGAATGTTCTATCACTGAGCCCAAAGCCCACCAACTAGGAAAACTGGCTGAAGAGAAAGCTAGAGAGACCTGCCTGTGCCTGCCCCGGACCCACCCCTGTGCTAAAAGTATACATGCATCATAGCACCTTGAGTTTTCCAGTATGTTTTGGGCACCGAACTCAGGTCCTCATGATTAGGCAGCAACAACTTTACCAACTCAGCCTCCTCCCCAACGCCAGCTGTTATTTTTTACCTATGCTTGCTGATGTTAAATATTTACAGCTTCAATTTCCAGAGCTTTCAAGTGTTGTTTTATAGAATTTAAAATGCTACCCCCACCTTTAAACCACATCTCAGATCTTGACAAACAACCTGGTCTGTCTTGTACCCACCACCCCCATGCTTGTGCATGTGTACCTCTGTGTGTGTGTGTGTGTGTGTGTGTGTGTGTGTGTGTGTGTGTGTGTGTGGTGCTAGGGAGAGAAACCAGGGCTTTGTATATAGCAGGAGAAATTGTTCCGCAAAGCCACACTTCTTTTACTGTATAAATTATCTTACTTCAGTGGGGTCATATAATCTTTGTGTTTTTGTGACTGGGTTACTCAGTGTAGTGACCTCCAGATACATCTGTATTATAGTAGGTGACAGGATTCTCTTCCTCTTAAGTCTGCAAAGTACTTTATTACGTGAATATATCTTATTTTGTTCATCTGTTCATGATGCTTGGATTTTTCTAATTTATTTATTAGAAATAATATGCCAGGATACACATTTATGTCTTCAAGGTCTTGCTTTTGGTTTTTCTGAGTATATCCTCACAGTGGAATTAGTAAATGAAATGGTAATTCTCTACGAAATTTTTTTTTGATAAACTATGGCCTGGTTTTCCAAAGCATCTATACTGTAGTTTGCCATAGGCCTAAATTACTTCTAGGAGGGCTAGCTTTTATACGAGGTACATGAGAACTGAAAACATTTTTTTTTTTTCTGAGTGGCTCAGCAGTCCTGCTTTCTACAAATCCTTTTAGACTAGATTGGCTAGTGCCTGGCCAGTCCTGTGCTTCCCAGATGTGGGACTCTAGAGGAAATCTGTCCGACCCACACCCATTCGGCAGAGCCTCTGGACTATGTTGTAAGTTGAAGGATAAGGAAGGTAGCACCTTGTGGCTGAACACCTGATGTCTGCCACAAAGAAAAGCAGAGACTGCAGAACACTTCCTGTGGTTCCAGGGAAAGAAACCCTTGTTGGGCTGGCAGAGTGTGACAGCTACCAGGTTTATTCCAACAATGACAGCAACCTCCTCCAGAGGTTGTTCTTTGTCATCTGAATTGTGGTTAGCTGTCAATCAACAGAACAGCACCATGAGTTAGGAAAGGAGACTGCAAAGGGTCTTTCAGGAAATGTTGATAACATGGACTTATTCTGCTCTCATTGTGTGGCTGAAAAAGGAACAATGGCCTGGTCACAGCAAGTTATTTAGAAGGAAAAAAGTGTCTACATGGCACTGCTGGCTAAGAGAATAACAAACAAATGTGATAAACTGGCAGAAATAAACATAGACCTTTAAGGATTCTGTAGCTTGGTTTAGTTTAGCTTTCTTTTGAGATAGGTAGGATCTCTCATTTGTGGCTCATAGATTGAGTTTGGTCAGCTGGCCAGTGGCCCCCAGGAACCCGTATCTTTGTCTCTCCACTGGTGACTTTACAAAAACGCACCAGGTCTCTTTAGTCTGTGTTCTGTGGGTGAATTCAGGTTCTCATGCCTGCATACAAGGCAGGCACTTTACTTACTGATTCACCTCTCCAGCCTCTACTTCCATGTTTGTAAATAAAGTTTTACTAGAATATATTCATATCCATTTGCATACATACTATCTATATCTGCCTTCTGCTACCATGGTAGAGTTGAATAATTGTTACAGAGACAAACCCACAAAGCCTAAAAGATTCCCATCTATCATTGAGAAGTTATTTGACCTATTTTTCCTAATGTTGATGGTTTTAAATCTCAGTACTGAGCAATCATTGCCCTCAAAAGCACAAGAAACACTGTCAGGGGTGGTTGTTCACTGGAGGCTGCAGAGAGGTTCAATGGTTAGCCTACAGGAGCTGTGTACACAGCACAATGCACATATGTATATTTTCACTGTAGTCTCCTTGGAAGAGGGGTCTTTCACCCCTAGCACTTTCTCAGCATGCTTATGACCTGAGACTCACTAGGTTTCAGGGAGCATTCACTCACCTGAAAGTCTGTCTTGAGGATGTCACTACACTACAGACTGGATGTGGATATTTATTTCTTATCTTTAAATTCAGGATAGATTTGTGAACTGTATAACTATTATAAATGGTTAAGAGAGTGCTTTGTGGATATTGGTTTCTTGGGCCTAGCTAGTGTCATATCATATAGCAAACAAGATATGCTTATGACACACCTTTTTCTCCTTTGAGGAATGGAAGTTGTTATGGTTAGGATGTTAGGCCTTCGTGGTAACCTTTTATGCATAACAATAGAAATCAGTGATAGTATTGTTAAACAGCATTGTGCCAGGAACCTGGTTGTCATTTCTAAACGACAGAAGGTCTGAGTGGGTCAAGTCTGAGTTCTGCCCATCCTTCCTTTGCATTGCTTTGCTTATGTGGTGGGGTCCTTCTCTCCCTACCAGCTCTTGGAATAGATATGTGTTTCTATTATCCAGGGTCATAGATAATTCAGGAGATGGAAGCTGGGCAGACAACCACGTTGTGCTGTTAGCAAATGGTGTTTTTTTTTTTTTTTTTTTTGGTGTAGAGGTAGGAGAGAAACGTTAGTGCAGGAGGGCAGAGCTTTAGATAGAATGTTCTGGAAACCCAGAGAGGCGCTTGTTCTTTTGGTGCATGAATGGCTACCTGGCAGACAGATAGGACTGTCACTGTTACCAGTGGAAACTCTTTTGGCAACTACTAGTCAGTGGGAGGACTCTCCTGGGAATCAAGTTAGCTCTTGTGAGGTCCTGGGTTCTAGGGGCTGAGTTAAAACTCTTTGAGGGATGTGACTTGCCTTTGGGAACCCAGGGATTCCTGAAGGCTGCCTGTGTTAAGCACTCGGCAGTACAATGCAAATGGCTCAGTGGGATGAAGTCAGGTGTGTTCAGGGTATATGGCTGACCACACAGCCAGCTGCCACTGCCACACCAGAACATGAGCACATGGTGGATAGAGAATGAGGGTCTCTGAGGACTCGACACAATCCTCCCTCTCCTGCCCGGTAGCCACAGCTACTTGGGGTTGTGCAGAAAACGCACCATGATGGAAGGTTTGGCTGATCCTGAAGCTTGCTCACTTTAGGAGATGAGGTCTTTAGATGGCCTCTTGCAGTTTTATAACAAAATACCATATACTGGATGGCTTACAAACAACATGTATCTTTCCCAGTTTTAGAGGCTAATAAGCCCAAGATCAGAGGAGTGTGGGGAGAGTCAGTGTCTGGTGAGGACTTGTGACTTGCTTCACAGGACACACCTGTGCCATCAGGTGGAGAAGGGCAGGGTAGCTCCTCTGGGCTGTATGTGTGCACAGGCACGTGTGTGTATGTGTGTGTGTGTGTGTGTGTGTGTGTTAGACTGTATTGTGTGGGTTGTTCATGCTTATGCATGTGTATGAGACTGTGTGTGTTTGTGTGTGTGTGTGTGTGTGTGTGTGTTCAAAAGCAGATACATATGTAGAAGCTGGATGTTAAGGTCAGGCATTGTTCTTCAGGAGCCATCCACTTGGATTTTGAGACAGGGTCTTTCATTGGCTGGGAAGCCCCAAATGCCTGCTAACTTAGGGCTGGTGTTAGGAATCCACATGCCACACTGCTTTAAAAATATATTCTCAACTACTTGACAACTTCTTACAACGCTTTTCATTCTATTCACTTTCCCTGCTCTCCCTCTTAACTGCTGACTTTTCTCTTCATCCCCCCACAACTTCGTGTCCTGTTTAAAAAAAGATCAACTCCAATGAGTCCTGCTACTTCAGGGTGTGAGGCACACCCTGCATTTTATGGGTGCTGGGGCTTGAACTTTGGTCCTCGTGCTCTCATGGCTCACCCATTAAGCTGCCGCCCCATTTCCCCCTCCTTTAAAATAAAGACACAAATCCCACTCATGAACACTCAGCCCAGTGTCCTATCTCCTTAGAACATCACTCTCTGGGATGAAGCTTCAGTTGATGCACTTGAGAGGACTCTAAGAAGCCAGAATGGAATATCTACATAATTTTTTAAGGTGTAGCCTTAGGTCTGGACCCTCAGCCACTTAATCCCAAATGATCACATAAAGGCCTACCTTGACCACTTCATTAAATATCTCCTACTTTTTCTTATTACTATAATTATTCTCACTTCCGCTAACAATCTATTTCAACTCTTTATTGACTGAGAAGGAGTAGGCATTATATCATTCCTTCTTATTGGCTGATGATACAGATGAGCAGATGCCAACATATATTAATTACAAACTGTTTGGCTTATGGCTCAGACTTATTACTTAACTCAACCCATTTTCATTAATTTGTATATTGCTACATAACTCATGGCTTACCTGAGTTTCTTTACATCTTGCTTCCTTCAAGGCAGCTTAAAGCATCTCTATGTGACTCTGCCCTTCTTCCCATTTACCTGTGCTTGTGTTTTCCACTTACATATAAGCTGGCTTTGCCATAGGCCAAAACAGTTCTATTATTAACCAACAATAAAGTTTATTAACAGTGTACAGAAAGACATCTCATGTCAAGATTTGGTGACCATGTGTTTCCTTCTCTAGAGGAAACTGTGAGGCAGAGAGATGTGAATGATCAAGTCTTAATAGGGGAAGGGATCATTTTAAAGGGTCTGATGAAGAGCTGAGGAAAAAGGAAAGAAGTCTCCCCCACTGTGCAGAGTGGAAGGAAGCCTTTAAGTCAAGGACTATATGTTTCTTCCATGAGTGGCCCAGAGGTAAGGAGTTTGGGTTTGAGAATGGTTGGAGCTTCAGACACACATAGCAGTTGGAGATGTTGATATTATATCCCCAGGGACTTGTGTACTTCATTGCCAAACCTGCTGGACATAGCAGAGTGGCCTCAGGAGCCAGGAGTTTAGCTACATTCTGAAGAATGCAAAGTGTATCAGGAGGCTTTATGAAAGGTCCACCTATGAAAAGGACAATTGCAGTTTTCTAGAAGCAGAGAGAATTTTTATGTTGGAAAAAATATCCAATTCTGCAGAAAATTGAAAAGTGTGGCACAAAATCACCTGTGTTAATTTCTGCCACATGTGGGATGTCAGGGTGCTTCCAGCCTGTATCCTCAGAGTCTATATGGGCACAGCACCATCACGCAAAAAGAGTCAGCACTAACTCGGTAAGAGTCCCTAATCCACAGTCCCTATCCAGAAAGGTCTTGTTGTGCTGAGAGACTCATGAGTCAGTAATGTGCTTGCAACAAAGGCTTGAGGACCTGAGTTAGATCCCCAAAAGTCACTTAAAGAAGGCAGTTTTGATGGTATGTGGTGGAGAGACAGAGACTAGCAGACTCCTGCAGGTTACTGGCCAGCTAGCCTGGTGTAACCAGCAAGCCTCAAGTACCAGTGACAGACCCTGTCTCAAAACATACGGTGGGCTGGGAGATGGCCCAGTGGTTAAAGCCCTTGCAGCACCGGTATGAGGGCTAGAGTTGAGATTGTCAGAAACCATCTAATTGCTGATGGATATGAGGAACCACTTCCACTGTTGGCCTTTGGGGGTAAAGACACAGGGTTCCCAAGCAAGCTGACTAGTAAGACATAATGGGAGAGCTCTGTATTTGATTAAGAAACTAGGCCTCTTTGAATAAGGTGGAAGAATAGAGAATGATTCTTAAATATCAGTTGCAGACTTATGTATTTGTGTGCACTCATGTACATGAACCCAAACAGGTGTATGCTATCATCCATGAAATGAAAACAAAAGGGTGGAAAGCTTCTGAGATACTTTCTGTGGGTTACAGATGGTCTCCACATACACAAGAACACAAGTATACCCCTGCACAAACATCTACGCCCATGAAAGGTGCATGTCTGTGAGGGAGTTTCTAGATTAAGTTTATTGAAGTAGGAAGGCTATCCTGAATGTGAGTAGCACCATCCTATGTGCTGAGGGTCTGAATAAATGAAAAGAAAGAAGGCAAATTAGTACATGATTCATCACTTTGTGATTCTGGATTGTACACACTATGTAACAATCATGCCCACACTGTGTCAGAGTGTGATTCAGCTTGACCACTGTGACAGAGTGTGATCCAGCCTGCCCACTGTGACAGAGTGTGATCCAGCCTCCCCACTGTGACAGAGTGTGATCCAGCCTCCCCACTGTGACAGAGTGTGAGCCAGCCTGCCCACTGTGACATAGTGTGAGCCAGCCTCCTCACTGTAACAGAGTGTGATCCAGCCTCCCCACTGTGACAGAGTGTGATCCAGCCTCCCCACTGTGACAGAGTGTGA